>OFHS01000280.1:843-31586 GCA_900245855.1 Calvadosia cruxmelitensis
CGGATGTTGAAGAATTTACCATCCATTCTGAACTGAACACTTACTCCATGATCATCCAATCTATGTGAGAGCTATTCTAGCATTGCAGCTAGGTAGAGGGCAAACAGTGTTGGAGCTAGAACACAGCCCTGCTTAACGCCGGTGTGAACACTAAAGCTTTCTGAAAATTCACCGTCGGCAATGATTCGTGCCGTCATGTCATCGTGGAATTGTCGGACCAAACTCACAAATTTTGGTGGAGCACTATATTTGGAGAGAACTGTCCACAGCGCTTCCCTGTTGACTGAATCGAAAGCCTTTATGAGGTCGATGAAAACGGCATAGAGAGGTAGACGATGTTCTTTGCACTTCTCTTGAATTTGCCGAAGCGTGAATATCATATCGGTTGTGCTACGACCAGGTCGGAAACCGCATTGGCTTTCAGGGAGCGAGTTTTTGGCAATGGAATCAGACAGTCGTTTCAGCAGAGTTCTGGCAATGATTTTGCCTGCTACAACAAGCAATGATATACCTCTGTGATTTCCGCACACGGCCGGGTCACCCTTTCGTTTGTAGATAGTAACGATGTCCGCATCCCGTAGCTCCTGTGGAACATGATGATCACTCCAGATTTTAGTGATGACTCGCCGGATTGCTGATCTGCTCATCGGGCCGCTATGTTTGAAAATTTCGGCCGGAAGCCCATCGCGACCTGGTGACTTGTTCAGCTTTAGAGCCTCAATTTCAGAGTCAATTTCAGAATCAGATGGTGGGTCCGAGAGATGCCATTGGGTGGAACGTTGATGGATGTTAGCAATGGAGTTGGGATTAACTGCAGCATTGCGGTTTAGCAGTTGGTCAAAATGTTGTTTCGTTGTATGCTTGTGCAATATTTTGGAAAGAGGAAAACAGAGAGGCTCGAAATAGGACTGACATCACACCTGCCCTCACCCCGAAGCTGTGAGACCATTGTTATCGCACAGTCTATAAAACGTCAGACTTCTGTTCGCAAGTAAACAAGCAAATGATAACCAATGCAAGTAAATTCTTCTCGAAAAGACTAAAACTATGGACAAGTACAACACAGTAAATCAATGTCCCTAAATAACTCCAGTAAAAGTAACCCGCTAAAGTTTACAGTGGCTGGCCATCAAGAAGGCTGCTGAGACAGCCTAATTAATGTTATTTAAACGAGAGAAAGAAAGTCAGCGGGCGAATGCCGCCGTATAGGGGCGTTTCTAATCATCCACCTTATTCATCACTCAACCTGATAGACCGAGATGATGCGTTAAACTGAGTCCTGCCATTGGCCCTTGCCGCTAGTCACATATAATAGCTTCCTGTCTTGTAGTTACACTTTGGATTATTCTGCAAGCATTCAGATAGACATCAATCCCGTGATTGTCCGATGACCAGTTTTCGATGATCTGGGATGTCAACTCTGCAAGTATGCGATCACTTTCAGTGGGGACTGGTGCGTTGAATATGGGTCGGTCATTATCGTTGGGGCATCGGGTATTATTCCTTCCACTCCGTACTCATCTATTTTGTCCAGTAAATCATTGATTCAGACGGGATTGAAAACTGTCTCTGAGGCGCATGCGCTGTACCTTGAGCCCTTTCCTATGGAGCATGCTTAAAATCACTACTTCCCACAATTAGGGTAATCGTCAGCCAACATTCCAATCATTTTGTCTAGCTCATTGTCAGTGATATCTGAAAAGTTCAGCTTAGTCAAGCCATACTGAGCCATTCGTCTATAGACTGTGCGCTCGGAGACTGCGCATATCGCCGCAATGTCCTTGACGTAGAAGTCTTCATCCAGCAAATATTCTAACACAGCTCTTGGAATAGAAAACATTGGCCTGCTACCAGTGACCGTTTCCGTGTGTAGTCGCATTTCACCAAACTTGCCGCATTCCACCCGCAACGCCATCATCTGAGATCTTGACTGAATTCCTAAGGTTTCAAAGTCGTAGGCGTTGAGTTTGCAAACAACATCAGCTGATATTTTCTCTCAAGTAAATGTGTCAGTGAGATACGCCATCCTAAGCTTCTGTAGCACTGCCAACATCTTTGCGAAGTTTCTTGGCAATATTCAAAACCAGAATGCGGCTAGTACGAACCTAGCATTTGATTACGGCACGTGAAAATGCTCGCAATTTGCGCAACCATGGCGAATGTGGTGGTGCCAGCTTGAAGATCAAGCATTTGCCTCCTTTGCTTTCAAGCTGTTTTTCGCACCAGAAACTGCCTGCTTCAAAGGTAACGCTTTTCTAACATGTGATGCTGCTGCGCTTGTTTATCAGGAAACCACGTGACACCTCTCTGTTTTCCTCTTTCCAAAATATTGCACAAGCATCATAAGCATGCAACGAAAACAATTTAATGAAAAAGTTCATTGATTCTACTATTGCATCATTCTAGTGACTATGATTCTACCAGCAGCACGAAAACGCAAGACAGTCAAGACTATAATGCGGAATTTGATAGTTCCCCGTAACGCTCCATCAATGACGATAGCTAAGAACGTCCATGAGTGTATAATCGCAGCCTTCCACTAAGCCATGACTAAACCATACCAACGTTACATGATTGATCATTGATCTACAAGTACGTACTTAGCTTGAAGTTGTACTTGGTTATTTCAAATGCTATTGTATATCTTGCGAGATAACACTTGTAGCAAGCTGAACATCTGAAGTTCGCCGTTCATATAATGACTTTTTACTGCACCACAGCACATAATGACCAAGCCGCATCCACATAATGACCAAGCCGCATCCACATAATGACTCATTGATTCAAAAGCGTTTCTTGCTGCATCTTAAGGTGGATACTGCACAAATGCGCGGTGTATACAGATTTAATATCACTTTGTATAGTTACTATGTTCATTCAATCAACGTTGCGACAAGAGATGGCAAGCAAAATATAGTAATATTGTTTCACATGTCTGCAGCCATTGGAAACGTATGTAGTTTTACAACGGTTAAAACGTCATCTTCAGCAGATAAAGTATCTATGATGTAGTCTTGCTTTGAATGCAGTCTGAAGAAGATATATTCGATTAAACATGAGCAGAAGAGGAATTCCCCATGCGCGATTAAAGCATTCAAATCTTACACAATTAATGTCACCGACATAGCCACACATTCTATATTGAGAGAACCGCCTCCAACAATTATTTGGCACACTCATTGAATCCGTCCAGATCTTTATCAATAGAACCGTGAAAAATTTCAAAACATGATAAGATCAATTTTGATAATAAGTTTTCTAACGATCCTAATTTCAACTTCTGATGTCTATCGGCAAAGTAAATTAATCAGTGTGAGAAATCTGCTAAATTTTACGTGAGTGTCGTTTGTAACAACGGTTACCGAGCTGAAGTAAGGCTGCTAATTTCAGTGGCGTAGCCAGCTGCCAGATGTTGGTTCTGCTCAAAGATTTCTAGTTCGGGACCTAGACTAGGCTAATATGTCATATCGTTTTGCCACTGTTGTGAGCATGCTAATTGCAAATGCATTTTAAATAGAAAAGTTTGCTAACATAGAACATGAGAAAGTGGAGCAATTTTGCCGCTTCTTGTCAAGAAAACCCGAAGTGCGAAGTTTTTGCTTGCCGTAGGCCCGTTGCTTGTTAATCTGGGTGATCTGTAGTCAAAGCAATGCAGTCACAGGTCTTTGCAGACAGTTTCCAGCAGTTCTGTTTGCTCAATCCTGCTCCTCAGCATAGCAGGACTAGACGTCCATATTTGGACCGCATGAAATGCAGAAACAACAGAGCAAGGCCAAGCTCGACCAATCAAAGCACAGTAGAAGTTACGTCACTCCTGCTGGCTGAAAGAGCAGGACTGCGGCAATTTAGTGAGTTCGGTGAACTTGTAGAGCCACCGAAAGGCAAACATGACCTGATTTCAAGCCATTGAAGGCAAGATAAATTTACGTTGAGGATTTTGAAGATATCATTATCTCATTTATTGAAAATACCAATTTCGACTGAATTTCGTTTGGTCCTGCTCAGCAGGAAAAGCAGGACCATTAGCTGCGCCACTGGCTATTTTGGAACAATTGCTGAAAATTTGAGGATACAAATGATATTAATATCAAGATAACGGATGCTAAAGTCTAGAAACTGATGGTAATATGAGGATTGACGAATATGCTTTAAAATTATCACATTCGATAGAATTAAAACGCATTACGTTCCTCGTAAGCGAGAAGCAAGTTCCGCTGTGAATGCAAGTGGATGCATATTCATTATATTTACACTATGTACGTCAACTATCTACGACACTGCTTATACTGGTCTTCCATGACGAGTAACCGCGATCTGGTTTTCAGGTGACGTGTATTCCATCTTCTGGCATGAAACTGTCAAGAAGGTGGCGCATGAGATAAGTGCTTATAATGCTTCAGAGTACTGTTTCTTGTTTGCACTGGTACTGCATACACAGCGTCAACTTTCCAATTCACTTCGCATGAATCAACTCCTGAGTGATGCTTAGTTTTCAAGGTCGTGAGAAGAAGAGCACAGGCGGAGCGACACGGTTTCTGTACACCATGGAAGTGTTGCGCAAAGTGTCTATGGGATGCGGCATCCAATAAGGATGAGAGGAATCCCTGCTGATGCATCTAAATGAATAGCAATGTATGATCGGCATTGGATTCACTGTGGACCAGCTTACTGTGACAATCCAACGTTTAAATCGACAACGGAAAGTCCAAGAGTAGGCGAGGGACTCCGTGCATGGGCTTGTTGCGGAATGTCAACACATTAACACACGAGCCGTTGTGGCGAGCAAGACAGCTCTCATGCAGATCGGCATTCGATGATTCCATTGTCTTTAGCGGTTGTCGATGTCTGCTTTCAAATACAATACATGCGTCGAGCTATATGTTCCAGCTTACCAAATGCAAATGTATATTCTTGTTTACCAGGAAGGGTTAGTATTTCGACAAATCAAAAGGAACGAACACAGGCAAACTGCAACCCCTCGGCTACAGACTTTCTAAAGAAAAATGTCAAACTGTCGACATCTTATGATCAAAATCGACGTGACTCGCTAATCGCATTGCCTCCCCATTAAATTTGCGTACAAAAGTTCGCGGCCGTTGTCCGCCAGGTAACATTTCAGGAAAGTGCTGTACATCAACAGTTCATGTTTACTCTGGTAATCACGAAAACGTTGAATCAGCCAAGAAAAAACATCTACTCTTTGGGCAGCTCTAGCGCCCAAGTTACACATCGATTCAATAGATCGAACTTTGCAAACCTTTTATGTTTTATTGTCGAATAAACATGTTGCTTATATTTGCGAACTTTGCAAGCAGGTGTGCCTATTATTGTACTCAAAGTAATTAAAGGAGACAACAGATAATTGACTAATGACAAAGAAAGAATTGCATTTTAGATTAAATGGCATTTGGGAAATCATGAAGCAAGTGATGATGTCAATCCTGTATCAATCGAAATTTCTTATCGAACTCCATTGACGTGAAGGCCGCTGTTCAGTGCCACACAGGAGTGGAGCACGGCATTACAATAGAAATTTCTATTGTGTAACGTAATCGGTGACAGAGAACCTTATCATGCCAGTCATGTGATAGATAATTCATCCCTGTATCAGGCATAGATTACACTTATCCGCCCTGAAAGCTGTAGGAGCGAACTGACTCCGCTCGAGTGGAGTGAAAGCCATGCCAGCTGTTACGTTGAATTACACTGCGACTTTCCGCTGAAATCTAACATGAATCGAATGAGAATCGAATGACCGATTCCATTGTTCTACGATAGCTATCCAGGATTAGTGCAAGCCAAGCCTGCTTCATTATGTAATTCACTTCAGAGTCACCGCGGTTGAAAAGCTGCATGACTACACTTTTGAGATGGCCAGTGTTATTTTATGAGTCATATGATTTGAACTAATTCAAGCATCAAGATTATGCTCTGCATTCCCATTGATAAAGTTTTCTTCTTTGATTTATCAAGCGATGGGCGGTCACCTAAAAGTGTTGCTACGTCATCGCCTGATGAGTGCTACGAGCTCATGTCTATCTCTGCCAGCGACAGCAAGGCTACAAAGAAACTCGAAGAGAAAATTTCAAAATACACATGATACTTTGCAATAAGCGATCAATTTAATAGATAGATATATTATAGTTAAGAAAGCAGCGCTTAACTCTACAGCACCACTGTGAAACCACTGATCGCAAGTATTGCCTTAACAGACGTAAGTAGTCAAGCGAAGAAGAAAACATTCGATTTACTGTCCTATGAAGCATATAGGATACAATGGTTCCTCGGACTGCAATTACCCATGGACTGACATTTTATGGACTAAATTAAACTGTATGCGTGTTTAAGAGTCTACTCATTTCTATGCATCAAAGTATTGACATGGCACGCAGGCAAAGTTGCGGTAGACTTTTGCGAAGAATAAAGTTGTATATAACGAGAGCACGAAAGTTTCAAGTTGTTTAATACTTTGATAGGGGATCTTCGCGTCAGGAATTCTGCACGGACAGTGGTTGACATAATGCATTATTACATTGAAGTGTTGGATAGCATTCCAACTGTCTGACAGTTTTCGTCAAGCAAGGATAGATCTGATGATTTCGTGGCTAGCAAGAAACCAATCGTGCACATGCTGCAGACAAAGCATCATATGGAGATTACGCAGCTTTGTTTGTTCGCACACAACCGTATCGCCATTTGGCAAGTGCTAGCGTGCGCGATCGAAGTCCAGCCTGTTTCGCTTGAAATGTAGCAAACAACTTCAGAACATAAAGGTGGCCGCCTAGCATCACATAATTACCATAAAAGTGTTCCTGTGTTTGCCAGTGGTATATTGCGAAAAATGTCATCCATACAGCGTTGGGTCATTGCTGGTGCACGCTTTTGAGCTTTACAGTATTTTTCGAGATCACTGTTTTCGAGTTTGAGTTTGAGGATATTTAGAGTATACAGCTTCATATCTCAATTGTTTTTGGATATATGTTTTATCTGCTTTCAGTTGCAGCGTATCCTTTGATAGGCAGTGATTACGCACATGCAGGAAAAATATATAATTTTGGCCATTCTTCTCACACATCAGAACAATTTAAGTAAATTTTTGCTTTCATAAGAACATTTAAGGCATTACTTTTCGCTTTTGCTAGAAATGATGGTGTATGTGATCCGATATTTGAGTAGCACACCCCTTTCCTTTTTCCATGGACGTAACCCCATGTCCTGCGTAGAAGGCTAGACGGCATTCTTTCTCCTATACTTAGACGCATGGTTGCCCATTTGGAAACTGTCTGGAAGTAGTCTATAGGAGTGGCAATTTTCTGTCTATATCTACAGTGTATATTTAAACGCATTTAATACTCGTAAATGCCGTACATCTTGCTCTATACCGATTTGTCCATCGGTTGAGCATGGCCTTTAAATTTGCAACACTTCCTCTGCTTTGAATCTTATGTATTATCTGATGACAACAGAAAGCAACACCATGAAGGCAACCAAAATTATTTTGCCACGCTTCGCTAACAGAAGCTCATTGGTTTCAGGGGTGATATCAAACTTCGCAAAGATCATACTGAAACATTTACCGGAGATGAAGTTTTGAATAGGCGATACGATTTCAAAAAATTTCTCTGACAAATATCTATTAGATTAGATTTGATTTATTAGTGGAACTTTCTGAGAAAAGCATGTGTGCCGTTGACATGCAAGTACAAGCGAAAAGGACTTGCACAAATATACAGCTCTAAATGATTTACAATGATTCGAAAAATTAACATTTTTAACTTGTTTTTAAAAGAGCAAAGCCACTCTGACTGCACCACATCGTCTGATAATAAATTCCAAAAGGCTACGTTCCAAAACAAAAACGTACATTAACCATTAGAAGGGACGTATCTACTCTTTCATTGTTGGGAATGCTCTCGTAATGAACAGCTGCATGCTGACGTCTTTGTAAAAAGCAGATCACAGTGTAGTTCAGGAAAAAGATGCAAAGTATTATATGCAATATCTAAATCAAACTATGGGTAACCATAGCGAGCGTGAAACTGAAGCATGACCATTTGAGATGACAAACAAAGGTCGCCAAGGATGAATGAAGCATAATCTGACTGCTCTTCGTGCATTGAAATTCACAACAATGCTGCATGCAGTATGAAATCCAATGTCTGAGATTGTTCTGTCAAGCGTGCTCCTGCATGTCGTTGTATAAAAGCTCTGCAGACAGTGCAATGTGACATATTTGACCGTAGCTTCTGTCATGGTAAGTTATTTGCAGCTGCATATTCTACTCACGCCAAATTATCTGTCTCCATTAGCTTAATCATTCTCTTTTACCACCAGATGTTGAAATCTCTGTTCTGCGCTGCATTGCTGGCATTTTGCCTACACGCGTGTGGTGAGTTCATCTCAATGATCATTAAAGAAACTAGAGACTGATTGATCGATCTCGCAATCTTGGTAACTTTGTGATGCTTTTCCTTCTAGAATCTTCTCCTCATTACAAAAGTCATCACCACGCTAGAGGTGAGACTAAAGCTGGTAAAAACTGCATTGTTGGCCTGCATAACTTGAGGAATATCCTTGAATTCTTGGCGGTCATTTAGCTACACAACTGTATCTTACAAGAAATTTGTTGCTTAGAGATATTTCGGTGCTCTTTTGCGTGTGGCGTTGTTCATGGTGGCTGACCGAACATTTTACTATTTTTTATTCACAGATCATTCCTCTCACGATGCCGCTGCTGACAAATTGAAGGCATGCGAAGTTCATAGTAAGAGACTATAATGTGGCGTTTACCATTAAACTATACGAAAATAATGCGATGATTCCAGATTGTCTTGATTTGCAATATCAATTCCTAGTTTTGTCCAGTTTGCTGTTACAATTTGGTTTTAAACTTACATTTCGTGTGAGCGAATGACTGCGTTACGCTCTGCTGCGAGCCACTCCCTGAATGACGCATGTTCATTGTTCTATCAACGTCTGACTGATTTAGTTACAATAGTGTTTAGTGGGCATAATTTTCAACATGTTTGCCAAAGGGAGTGGCGAGATCTCCATGTGACTAGGAGACTGGAATCTACCAATTACAAGATATGTTATGCAATAGTTAGGATGTGAATTAGGATGACTAACATAATAACATTGAAGAAGAAGCTATTGCAGCATCATGTTATTTAAAGAAATCGTATCGTGATAACATAATATCAGTAGTATATTGAGCTACATATCAGCAATATTTTTCAAATATCTCTCTCTCTCGATATTTTTTCTATCTCTGATTACCATAAAGCTTGTGTTGCAGTTTCTTAGCAAAGAATGGGCATTAGATATTCTGAAATCGTCGTAGAATATTTACGCTGCCAAATATGATTAATAAGGTCGAAAAAAGTGTTATGTTCGGACCCAAGAAATAGCACCGACTTTCGCACGCATCGGTTTATCTTGCATTAATACTTCTCTGCTAATAATGTTTGCGATTTTCTTCTCAATGTGATTCTGGTCTTTTTACAGTTGTGAAGTTAGTGAAGGAAGCTTACGCGAAGTATGTTGGTAAGTTTCCATTCCATTGAGAAGTTTTTCTCCTTGTCTGAATATAACGCATCTTTATACTTGCATTTATTATGCAAATAAAACCTGAACAGTTACTTTCTCTAATTGACAGTGTGGCAAAATTTTACTCAAGTGAAAGTAAAAACTATTTTCAGCTTCTAAAAAAGTAACAAAATCGTAAAATATTTTATTGAACCAAAGTGAAAACGTAAATCTGCTTGAGACTATTATTCTGAGGAAATAAGGTAATTTTACAAGGACATCAACAGTATAAAAGAAACATCTATATTATTACACCAAAATAGCTAAAGCCCTGGACAGCATGTATTGCGCAGCACATCCTGTTGACCATTCGGGTTGTTTTGCAATTTAAGCATTTATAACAATGTAGCCATATCACGCCTATTTTACAATAACATCCCTTCTCTCACGTTCAAAGAATGTTCTGTGTCTCAGTCTCATTAAAACCAATTTCCTGATGGCTCAAAAATGTAAGTGAGAGTAAACAGATCATTTTCTAGAAAAATATCCAGAAAAGTACTGTGAAACGTTTCCCATAAACTTTACATCGTTACTGGAACGTTATTATGTATTTTACTTAAATAAAATAACTAAGTAGCATTACTTCGTTGCTTTCTAACACTGTTGTTTGTTTTAAAATTAGCTGGAAGCAAAGAAAAGGTTGCATCTGATGAGACGATGTCTGCAATGAGGGATTACCTTCAGAAAGGTGCGAAAATACCTGTGATACTATAAAACGTCTTTGCGATAGGTAAAATTTAGTAACGACCAACAAAATGAGACAATGTTTGAGCTATGCTTTGCCTAATGTGTTCCAACAATATTCCAATGTAAAGCAGTGCAATGTGTCAGAGAGGAATTAAACAATGTTGTATCCCTTAATTAAAGAAATATAATGTGGTAAGATTGTGGTATAACTGGATGATAAACGTTCTCTTTCAAGTAGCATAATCAGTTTTAAATCGGCTCACTTGTCCTGCAATTATTGGCCAAATGCATTGAAACAAACCAAGTTCGTTTGTCCTTTTAGCGTTTACTACTCCAGTGTTACCTGTACCACAACTGTATCTTTTCTAAAGTACCGAAAAGAGACTATGATAGTTTTGACTTGTTTATCACCTGTCACAAGACTTGATTACACAGCATGATTGTTTTATGCAGTTACATCGCTTTATTACAATCAATGTCTCAAATGTAAGAACACCTGAATGGATATCTAAAATTAATATCTAAATGTCTGAAATAACGGAAAGATGTGTAGTTAGGTGCATTTATTCTAACTATTATAACATAAACAGACCGATCTGCAATGAAATGATTCTGATGGGTTTTCTTCCCGGATGGTCATGGGATGTTGCAAATATTTTGCAACTACACATTGAAACGACCGCCGTAAGGAATAAAACGATATAAAAGATAGTTTGTTCAGGAATTAAGGATGACAGCTGTCTGATTACTACTGACAGTCAAAGCATGTTGCTTTATTTCTCTACAGGGGATGATGATGCCGCTCCAACTTATGACGAATGCAAGAAAGTCTGTACGTAATTTCAGTGAGGCGTAGGTTGCATTACTACATAATAAACCATTATAGATTTCAGATAACTCAATGTTCATCTATTCATGTACGCTCAATGAAGTGTAAATTTTCTCTTTAGCCAACCAAATTATTAGGTGTAAAGGTACGACGGTGTCTGTTTGTTGTGAAATTTTTCTGTCATTTCATTTGCAGTGTACAGTTTCCTGCAAGAAAAGTATGCTGCATATTCAGGTAAGAATAAAATATGTGAATACACATCGACGGAAAGCATTATCATAAAGATTCAAACTATTGAAATAAAATATGAAATCATATAATTGTATCTCAAATATAATTGATTTGACAAAAATGAATAATAAATTAAAACCATATAAACTCAGAATATAAATTACTATTAAAATATCATCAAATCTAATATCCCTAATAAACAGTTAAATGTAAAAACGTGAACTCTAAACTAACTGACCACATAATATCATATTTACAAGAACTAATAAGTACATTATGTACAATCCATTATTTACAATTTAAAAGAAATTCCCTCTAGGCAGAGTCCCTAGGATTCTATCTGAAACCTTGATAATTTGTACGTTTTAGCCAGTGACGAGGAAGTCGATGAAAGAGATTCCTTGGATGTTCTGGAAGATGATGAAGATGGTTAGTACGTTTCTGTAGATAATTCTGTAAAATAAATAGGGCCATTTCAATGTCAAAATGTTGTTTAATTTTTAATAATCTTGTAGAAATGATGATTGCAATTTTCATCAGTAGCATTATTAAAAAGGTCAAGGTGATATTGCTAGGCAAATGCAAAACGTAAAATAGAACTGTGTGAAATTCTTAGGCGGAGCTTGTTTCAATTCTGTACTGAGAGATGGACTATCTCAGATAGTTCGGCATTTCTAAAAATATTGACTTTTGTTGCTGACATATCATCACGAACGAAATTTCAATGCAATCGCTAGTTAGTCTTACTTCAATATGTTTCTTTTCACGTAACTTGATATGCGATAAAGAATGATGATTCTCATGTTTAAGGGTTTTTTTTATCTGACGAGGATTTTTATTGCGCAAGCCTATTCAAAACAATAACAAGAGATACCACTAAAATCGTGACTATTTCTATATATACTAGGATTATTTAGTATTTAAAGTGGATATAACTCTGTATGTTTTTCCACGAATACAGAAAGGTATGATTAATAGTAAAAGCAAATATTTCTATCTATACTGCTTGGTAACTGTTCAATGCCTGCACGATCTACTGTACATTGTAAACGTTTAGCATCAATTTATTCGTGTGTTATTGTGACCATCATTTTCATTTTCTATTCTAGAAGAAGTGACGGAAAACGCCCCAACTGTCGCACCCACAGCCGCCCCAGGTCTGTTTCATGATAAAATACTCATAATCTCATAATAAAAATCCAGACCAAATGTTGGGTAGGCAAATGGTTTGCTGCAGAATCATGTCACTCCTGCTTTCAAAATATTCATTGTAAATGCTTGCATTCCAAAAGCTAAGTCAACTGACGAAGAGTTGGTCTCGTTTCCGAAAGCTCTATTCCCGAGCATATTTATGGCACGTAGCGGGGCAGCTTTTCGTAACATACATGCATCCTAGAATGTTTTGAAATATTGTTTTTAACTACGAAAAAGTATCCACCAAGTTGCCTAACTCTGATATACAATTTTAAATATTAATTGCTCAAAGTTGTCAATCGTCAAGCTGCATAACATCACGTTGTGCTCATAAACATATAGTATTCTATTTGAGTTAATTTACTCCGGTCAGTTATCCCAAATTGAATATATGATTGTGATTCTGTATCTTTCAGGTCCCACTCAGGCAGAATGCAATGCACTTGGTAAGTAAGAAAGGTGTCATAGTACGCCATTCATGACAAATATTTAATAAGCACATATTAATAAATATATAGACTGAATGATGTAAATGATTTTAGACAACTAATGTCACTGGAACTGATTACTATACACAATTGTTCCACTACTGCATACTTTATAGCTACTTAAATGGAAGCTATAGTTCACTCGACTGTGCTATTTTGTTCTATTCCCTCAGCTTTCAAGAAGTTGACAGAGCTCTACCACAAGATTCAAGGTACAGCCAATGTCATTTATTTAATCTAATGACTTATAGCTTACAACTATTATGAATATTTAATGCTCTTTATCAGTACTCTAAAGCAGAGTATTTGCTGTGATGAAGATCAACGAAGGTTAGATATCTTTAAAATGTATTCCTATGCATCTTCTTTATTTATTCTAGCCATTCTGAAGCAATATTTTGGATCTCCACCTAGTTCCAAAGTTGCAAGTGCCGTGAGGGACACACTGTTGAAACGTAAGAACTTTGATTAAAGCTTAATAAATATTAAGAATAACACAACTGGTCGTCTATATGCCTGATGAAACATTTTATCTAGCGAGACGTGCCATAGGTCTGCTAGACGTAAACAATCAGACATGCAGGCTGCAGCTGTCAGAGAATGTTTAAACAATCATGAAAATCTTACTTGAACTACATTTCTATTTAAAAGATAACTTTCGTGTGTCCAAGTTATACGAATTCCAGCCATTATTACTTCCGCATTGACTGATATAAGAGAGTGAGAGTATTGGCATGATGTGAAGTAAGAAGTCATACTTGGAATGTGTTTATCTATTTGAATTGTCGGTCCTATTTCCGGCACATAATGTGGTTGGTCTATTTCGATCTATAAAAGTGTACTTCATTACGGTAAAGACCTATCCCCTTGCATTGAAGTTATAAATTGAGAAATTATGAAAACGTTTCCTAAAATATTCCTTTGGAAGAAAGTCACCGTTTTATTTGATAAAAGATCAGGCTTACCCTTTGCAAAGGAACCTTCTTCAAAGATCTGGAAATGAAGAAAATCAATGATTTCCGTAATTTATAACCATTTGCTAACTACAATGGGCAACTGGCAATATTACTTTAGATATCCATGGCTGGTAATTCCAGACGATTTATTTAACATTCCTGCCTGTATGGCTCTGGCGGTGGTATTTATGACAAGGGAAAGACGCCATTTCAGACCAAAATATGACGCTATTTGCTGATACTCCTGATAGTAGTGATCATAATTTTACATTGAAGTATGCCCTTTGTTGTTTAGAATGGTGTTTATTTCGTTGGTGCTACTATTCTCGGTGTTTGTGTTTGTTTTAGATCATGCTTCCAATGACCCTACTCTCCAGGCTTGCATGAATCTGGGTATGGATCAAATACCGTTTATTGTTGCTACTCAGTAACATTGGTTTTTGTGGATTCACAACTTGTCACAGAAAACAAGAATACCGAGAGCATCAGGACTTTATAATGACAAAATAATTATGGCAATCGCGCGGTGCTGGTTTGCAAGTCTAACACGCAGTAAATTACAAGACATTTGTGAAATTATTATAAGAGTATTAAAACGGGAGAAAATCTATATACAAATGACATAAGGCAATAGAAAGGAAAGGTCTCAATTGTAAAGGCAATTCAAGCATATGCGAAGAAGCGAGATTAAAGTGTTCGATAATCAATCTTGTATGTAAACAAGGAGAAATTACTCAAAATGGCTTCCTCTGGTTGACGTCAAGATGTTATGCATATGTGAAGTCGCCCAGTAAACACAAGACGTCACGACAACTTTCCATGGACACTTGTACGGCGTTTGGACGTCGCGGGTAAGTCGTAAAGACGTCTTGTGTTTACTGAGAGCCTAGCAATATTGGCCTTTAATAACAATGCATTCAGTGATAGGAAATACGATGGGACCAACTTGTTCATGGAGCACACTTAGATTTATTACTAACCTTAAAACTATGATTACATTATATACTGTAGCTTCTAAAATCGTCATAACTTTCAAAATACGCTGCGATCCACTTTGAATGCCAGCTCAATACCTAATACTATTGTGAATTTCTTTTGAACTAAATGAATGTTTTGTTCTGTAACTTATCTATGCAGCAATATAATACTTTGCAATATGAAGCTAATTACGTTGGTTTTATTTCATAGGTAAAGCCACCGCAGCCGCGGAAGCAAAAAAGTTGATGGAACAAATGGAAAAGAAAGTTGCTGAGAGTGTTTGAACTCTTTAAAAGCTGTGAACTCTGATCTTAGTTTTATGTTTTGATATCATTTTAGTGTTGTTTCGTGATTTCTGTGTAAGTAGATCAAGTAACGCTTAAGCTCACATGACTCTACTTGTCGCGTACTGTAATTGGTTGAAGTTGTAAAGAAAGTTTTGGATGAAATGTCGAACGTTGTAGCCCACGTGGTCCATCTACAGTGACCTTAATCAAACCTTGCAAGTGTTTCACTCGGAGACGCACATTATGCCTCACTTTGTCTCTGTGTCCAACATTCCATCTTGTGGGGTCCCGCTTACAAGGAAGGAGGGCTACAATAGTGTATTGGGACTCATTGCGTATACCTGATCCCCCTTGCGAGTAACCGTTGGACACCAGGAATTCTTCCCCTAACGCGGGGTTGATTGTCTACATACAGATTGCAACACACTCTGCCGCTTACAAACCTGGTGCTATTTTTTTCTCATAAAATGTTTAACATTCACCTTCTGTTACATGTAAATCATGTTGTGCAAAAAGCTTGAAAATAGACACACTGTTCATGTTTCAATAACGAAACCAGCAGCAGCGGTAACTAACATGCTTGAGTTTGCAATTCGCGACATGATTTGCTCTTCAGCCCATTGTTTTGTGTAAAGCTGTCATTGTCTCTGGCACAAGAGAGGACAAGCGTCCTAGAATTGTCACCTGACGATTGATGGTGATTCAGACCAGCCATCCGCCACAATAGAAAGCGATACCCCCGTCAATTCACCCTGTTGAAGCTAGCACCCCCACGGCTGCGATTGGCTTCCAAGTCCTCGACAAGCACAATCACGATCTGTGCATCCGTGATCAGCCAATATTTTGCGATGATCATCCATTATCAGCAGGCAATTAGCGTTTATCTGTGAGGGTGCCAGCTCGAAGTTACCTCCACGGTCGAATTCAGCATAATGAATGGTACCAAATGAATGATCACGAAGCGGAGAACAAAACCCGATTCCAAAACATTCCTATCCATGAAGATATTGTTCATACTGTCTTCACATCTACAAAACAATACGGGCTCAACGAGTGCAGCGAATATTTTCGTCTTGCACGCACGCACACCCGCCAGCTTTCTTGATGTCACCCGTGCAAACGTGCTTTTAATAAAATAATACAAAATATAAGAATCCATTAAGTTCTTCGTGCAATTAGAATTCAGGAAAGTTGTAGAAAAACACAAATTTTGCGTATATCCATCAAGTAAATTAGGGCTGCGATTAAGCGACACCGGATCGCTATAGCGGAGGGTTGCAGTATTCATACTGGATTGCCGCTTGAATTACTCGACAAAGAAGCAATCCGATAGTTTCCTCTCCGCTCAGCCTCGTCAGAGTTTCTCCGCTAGCTAAGCGGTACGATAGGCAAGCCGATAGTGCATTTTTCATACCACGCCCTCATGGAATGCCATGCCCTGTGCAATCCTACGAATCTGGTGCGCGGCCCCAACAAACTCAATTGAACCTGCTATTTGCCTCGATATGGCTCATTTCATACGAGAAGACACTAAAGAAATCGCATTCATCTCTAGCTTGCATATGCCTTCTGCATATGATTCCTTGCTATGCGCAATATGCACCGTTTTAAGTACTGGTCATTTCTTGAATCTGTAGTTTACTGTCGTCAAGATTTCAGTGTTTCTCTGCAGGAGAAGGTAGAAAAAGCAACAGCCCATGACGTTCAACTGCAGCGTTTACAAATAAATACCTCGGTAAAGCCTCATTACGGAGTCCATTTTGTTAAAAAAATCTCAGCAAGGATGGGAGGTTTTTATTTGGAATTTGTGAAAGCCCTCTTTTGTTAGAAGCCGTTTTGAATCAATCAATCAATACATCTATTTAAATTCACATTTCATTGTCGTACACTTATAGCATGTCACAGTTACGCCGAAGGAAACGTTTTATAAAATGGCGAGTAACTGGAGCCAGCTAATAGAATACAATAATTGAGACTGTAGCAATTGCGGATAAATAAGAATAAAAACTTTAAAAGAGGCTGATGATAGGGTGATGGTTAGAATATACTGATTACCTATCATGTTGAAGGCCTTTGAAGGGTCAAATGTCACATAATCTAATGTTTTCTCACTGTCCAATGCTATTTTTAAGCCTTCCTAGCATTATGATCGGTGTTTCGAAGGGATTGTGTTTGAAGAAACCGTACAGACTGTTCGACGATAGATTGCTACGGACAAAGTACAGGATCATCATATATAATCGATAGAAATATAATGATTGAAAATCATTCAATCAATCAATCTCTGTATTTAATTAAACTCGCATTTCACTGTCGTACACGGATAGCATATTACGGTTACCCCGAGATGTACGTTATATAAAATGGCGAGTAACCTAAAGCCAACTAATAAAATACAATAAATGAGACAGTAGCAATTGCGGATAAATGAGAATAAAAGCTTTAAAAGAGGGCAAATTAAAAGAGGCTAAAATCGATTTCTTGATACTGAATCTTCTTGTGGAGTTTAAAATTTCACGGTGAGAAGTGGAGAGCGAGTTGTACAGCCGAGCAGCTAACACACAGACTGAGTTCTTCCTGTTTGCGGTGTTGCACATTGGGATTTTGAAATCGCCCCTCGTGGCTGATCTGGTTCTGCCAGTTACGTAAAGGAATAGCTTCTGGATGTAATTTGGGGCTTGTTCGTGCTTGACGTCATAGCACATAACCAGCGCGGCAGCTGCACTCCTGTGTCTGAGTGAAGTGAACGGTAGACCAAGGGCGGATATGCAGTCATTACTAAGTCCGCAATGTAGAAGAATGACGAGCTCCAGCTGGGACAAGGTGAATGTCTTTACTATGGCTGTTTTGATGTGAGAAGGGAAAAAGTTCCTCATTCTAGCAACTTCTCCTGCTTTTGAAGTAACGGATCGGCAGATGTTGCTCACGTTGCTGTTATAAGTGAGTGCTGGATCAGGAGTGACACTAAGTATCTTTATCTGGTCTTGTCACTCAAGTTCCATTCCTCCCATTTTGACAACTGCCTTATCGGAATTTTTGCCGAGAGTCAACATCTGTGTTTTGCCGTGGTTCATGTCCAGATGATTGCTGCTGAACCAGGTGGTGATGGAGTCAATGTCTTCCTCGAGCTTTATTGACCGATTAACGCTGTCGTAGTAGGGAGCTTAAGATTGCAGCGTTCTATCGCGACGGACGTCACCTGGAAATAGACATGGCCCGCGAAATCACTCTTCCCCATTCTCCAACGTTCTTGAGCTCCCGTCTGCGACGCAAGAACGGCAGTTTTCACGTCTTCGTTAGAACGCCACAACGGCAGAAAGTCAACTTCGATTTGTTCGATTGTATTTACCTGAATGTTCCGAGATTGAAAAAAATGGAGGTTTCGTAATCCAACGGAGTGCAGGTGTGCTCTTTTTTGACGTTAGTTTGTGTCTATTTCAACTGGTAACATTCAGTTTCAAGCCTTGTTGTCGCTCTGTCCTACAGCACAGCTTTTGTTATGCCAAAATATTTCAGCCTACAAGTTGTTTTTTATAGTTCGCCATAAACTGAAACGAAAGGCAAAGTACATGGCGATGTTATTGAGCTTTTCTGAGTCTAGTTTATGACTGTACGTTTTCGTGGGTTCACTGAATCTCAATTGTGGCAGTTACAACATTTTGTAGTGAAACATTACATGAAGAGGCATGCTGCATAAAACCCATGTCACTCCACATAATTGCTTGAGCTAAATTTCTATTCTTCTTGCATGCTATGCCAATCTTGTTGTCGCACTTGGTCAACCTGACGTTCGCGTCCTAGATGCACACAATCTTAACTGCATTTAAATTTCCTGCGAACGCCGTTCTCGATCCAGTCCTCACTGCGTGACCTGACGTCCGTCGTAACAAGAACGTCGCAATATTAAGCTCCCTAGTGACTGTGGTATGCGGCCGTATCGCCAGCAAATTGGAGAAGTTGGTAGTGTTTGGTGAATAACTGTACATCGTTTGAAAAGATGTTAAACAGGATGGGTCCTAACACACTACTCCTCTCTTCACCTGCCTCCACGCTGATACATGCTCACCAAGCTTGTCTATTTGGCGTCTGTGGTTCAAGTAGCTTGACACGAGAGATGCGGCACATTTTGAAAATCCGTAAGCTTCATGCTTAGCAATGGTAAGAGCATGATTAACCGCGTCAAACGCCTTACTCATGTCAATGGCAACAGCAGAAACTGTTTTCTTTTCGTCAAGTGCAGTGCGCCAGTCTTCTGTGATCTTACACATTTAAGTGTAAAATCATTACACATTTACAAGGAGATGGTGAGGCCATACAAACTCACTGTTATGAACTTAGAATAATACATGCATTGAAATGATCTTCACAGCAATGAAAATGCGATGAATTGGTTTTCCCTGATTCTGTTCTTCTTGCAGCTGTAAACCACTTCACCCGCTTCTGCTTTGACTTCGTGACCGAAAAAAAAATGTCAGGGCACTTTTTCTCCGTATTCTCGCACATAGGCACGAAGCAGTACTTTCCTCTCTTGTATGAATTCGACGAGTTGCAGGAGACAGCCATAACCGATGATGTTTGAAAGATAACATGCAATCACGAGCGAACGCTGCACGAGCACACTTTGAAAATTCTTGCGACTTCGCGCGCTTTCCAATAAATGTGCTCTTCGACGTCACAGCATTGAATGGCACAAAATGGCCTTCTTGCGATAACACAACGGCCACTCTTTGGAAAGCGAATATTTCTGAAACTACTTGACGTAGAAGGATAAAACTTTTGGAGAACATTTAAAGTGAAGTAATCTCTGTCACTATGTAAAAAAATGATTTTTAATTTCAATTGGACAACCCTATTAATCAGCTGCAGTTACAATGTCATGATACAGTTGAGCAGTCGCATAATTCTTGATTCAAATATCAGCGTTAGTAACCAGGCATTTCTATTGCAGAATACCACCTGCATATGCTTAATGCTGGCAATGGAATTAGCAGCAACTTGATGTATCAGCTTTAACGTTAAACGGTGAAACGGCATTTCCTGAGTTTTGAGCTTCGTAGAGCCTAGTAAACTATTTAGCATCACAGATATCCCCCTCACATCCACATTTGCTTGAATCTTTGCAGAAGTATTCAGCTGGGAAATTTCATTGTGCAGTCAATACAGGTTAACAAACAAGAACCGTAATATACAATATGAATTAGATTGTTTCTTTCATTACTCTAAAATGTTTCGTCTTCTTGTCCTTCAGCTGTGCCGCTCATTTTGTTTTCCTTCTCAACAATTAAAATGGCGTGAACATAGTCTCCAGCGAATTCCTTTGGATTACGTTCCACTTTGTTGGTGAGTAATGAATAAAGAGACTCAACAATTTCCTCTCTCTCCTTACAGCTTCTTGTCTCGTCCAATGCTGAAAATGATGGATAGATAATCAGATATACAGAGATGGAGTTATTGATATTCGATGGAGAATAGGACAGAGGATGAAAATGCACAATTCAGAGCACAAATAGCGTTGGCTATCCAACTTGGGTCAAAAATTCTACAAGTGCGAAGTGTTATACAATGCTTTAGTCACCCAACTGAAGAGATTTTATTTGCTAGAAAGCCAAGAAATAGACATAAATTACGTTTCATACATTGCTGGCTCGCACTAAGTTTCTCATCAACTTAATTTAATGTGTTAAATAACCAGGCTGCAGAATTATATAATCCTATACGCCATGAAGGCCTTCAAATGGTCAGGACAGTACAGAAACGATTTAAGTTAAATCTTAGTGATAATTCTAATGATAATTATCTCTTGTTCAATCGAGAAAATATAGTCCAAAACGTATCTCAACATGAATTGAACAAAAGTCACAAAAAATGCTGATGCACAAATTCGTTGCATGCTGTTTATTATAACATGGAAAATGATCTATTACCTGAGAAGAAGGTGTGCTTGCTCCACGGCAGAATGTTATTAACGAACTTCTCTGCATAGAGTTGAGTGTCAAAATCCGTTTCTTTGACAATCGCACTGTGCAAGGCACACCTAGTTGTCCGTATCTCTTCATGCAGCAACTTAAGACCACGCCTGCAAACAGCACTCTGTGGGTCGTGTAGTGGACTAGTAAACTCAGATAAAGTACGGAAGTATGTACCGAAAAATGCCGCTTGCTGTTCCTCCTGCAACAGAAATAGAAAAATAACAAGAATATAATGCAGCACGTGTCGAGACTCCAACGAAAAATAGTTTATAAGATGACCTGCATTGAATAATAAAGATAGATTTCAATAAAAATCTTTCAGTGCTTCAAAACGGCTTATTTCTTTTGCAACGGATGCTACGCGATACTATTTTTCCCCAAAACCTCTAGTGATATGAAATATCAAACGGTATAATGTATGGCATGAAATGTCAGCATGTATTATGGATGTGATTAACTGACTATACATTCTTTCCTATGGGAAGTGCAGAGCAATCGCAAATAGAAATAGCAGCAAAAAGTTCTTCAGTATGCAGAAAGGCGGATTAGTTTGATGCTCCAGTGTCAAATGATAAGTCTTTTATCTGATAAGTGTGCTTTGACGTGATCTTTCCTTCTAAATTTTCAAAAACTCTCCTGCGAATGACTTACGAAAGATAGCATCTCTTGTGTGAATAGTGTGCATATTTTGTTTGAAACTAGCTGTATTTGTTACTTTTAACAATTTTGTACCAATCATCATTAGCGATTGCATTAAGATTTATTTAGTCGCAGAAGTTCTGGTCGTTGAGTGATTGGTTCTTGCTAATCATCATCAATTTCGCCGTATGCCAGAGGCGCATTGACGGCCCTCATTTTGACTCCTCAAACTCATTGGATGGTTTCGTTTTTGTTCTTGGATGGGTCGTCGGTTGGTTGCATCTTCTGTGATCTTGGTAGCTGCGGCACCACACCACCTCCGAAGTCCGTCAATCCATCGAAACCTTGGCCAGCCTAGTCAAATCTAGTGCCGTCAGTTAGGCCGCTGATCAGAGTTAGGTTAAGTGTGTTGTTGGTCCAGCTATTTGAATACAAATCATTCAGTGCTTTATAATGGCTTATGAATGTATATAATGCTTATGTATGTGTATTATCTTCTTGTCAATGATTGTAAATATGCGCTATTTCTTGAGTATATTAAAGTACGGCTGACCCATGAGAGATCTGCGCAAAAAAGCAACATATTCTTCTTGCTGACACTAAAACCGGCACCGCTGATGGCTCTGCCATCTGGCCAATCTTGCAAGTTTTGTCTGTCGACAGCATGTCTCTCCCTACAGAACCACGTGTCTGACAACACAGCATTATCGAAAACCCTCGCATCAACAAGAGCCTCTTTAATTCGATGTAATGATGAAAACCTGCATTTGATGTTATGTCATTTATCTCTGAGTATGTAAGGGGATACAGTGTAACCCGCTTAAGCGCAAACGTAATTTGCAAACGATATCCTTTGCTCTTAACCGAAATTGCGCGTATCCGAAATTGACGAAAACAGAGGAATTTTCAAAACAATAGGTTTATGCAACACAACATAAAATGCAAACTTCATGGCAAACTAGATGCCAGTTCAAATGAGAATACATAAAATGTTGTTACGCTTATTTACTATCCTTACTGCTCATTCGAGGTGTCGACGACTTATTAACTCCCAGTTGGGTCATCTGCATAAACAAGGCGCTATCCGGCGCGACATTGAAACAAAAACATGCAGAAAACTGTTGTTAGTAGTTGCTCTTAAGCGGATATTTATCTATTCTTAGTGAAAATTATTTGCAGATAGGCGGGTTTTGCTCTTAGCCGAATTGCGCTTGTCAGAAATCGATTAATAGGGTTTGTACGCAATAAAATTGGTACATAGCAAGTTGTTTGCAGATGAACGCTTATCCGATTTGCCCTTAAGCGGGTTACACTGTACTGCTTCACCGCACGGATTGATCCCAGTTGTTAATGAGTTGGGCTCGATCCTACATGCCAGTCGCTACTTAGACCATCGAACGCTGGCTTAAGTTTGCATTGAATCTGCCTGGAATTGACATATAACAGTTCAGTGCTAATAACAATGTTGCACCTTCCACTTCGGCTTCGTTGATATCTGGCATGTTTGACCGCGGACATTACGCACCCTAATCTCTGGTTTAATATCGGAACATTTGCTCGGTTTCACAAACAACCAGTCGGCACTATAAGTACTAATCAAGCCAATAGTATTGTCTTGATGGTTCAGATACTAGCACATTATAATCGAACTAATCATACCTTGGTAATCCTTTCTTCCATCAGCAAAGTATTCCAGCAATCTTGCAAGTTTTGATGAATGGATTCTTTAACATTATTAGTGTTTCCCTGCCATTCTCCAAGCTCGTTTATTGTCATCTCAACCATGACAAGCCTTGCACCTTCAACAAATAAAAGCTGTGATGAGCAGCAATATGCCACACGTCCTGATATTCGAATGTATAGCATGTTAAGTTCATGACAGCGTAATGAAAAACATTCACCTTCACATAAGAATATTACCGGAGTTATGTATTACTGGAGCCTTGTATTTAAATGATAACTAAGCTTCTTTCGAACATTAGATTCAATTATGTATCCACGAAAACAGGACTCAAATTACTGCAAACCCGAGAAATCTATGCATTTAAATGAACCGTACTACAAGTAGAGTTAAACTGGAGGTTTCAAAATAGAGTTCGGTCCATGTTGTCCTGCTTTGCATTCATGGCAAAGAAATTTAGTAAAGATAATATTGTCAGATAAAATTCTGAAGAAAGGAATGGTCACGACCAAGAAAGGATTGATGTGACATATTTGTGCTGTTTGATGCTTAACGAGTCCAGAGACGATACACCAGAACGGTATTTACTCGATGTTTTGGAGAGAACGCTGACTTTAGCTATGTGCTTACGCTTCTATAGATTGGAGTTACAGTCTCTCGCAGTACGACGTTTGGAAGTAGCCTTATGCTTGTTTTTCAAGATTGTCAACGGGCTTGTCAATATAAAGATGCCTAATGACCTGATTCCTATAAATTCAATAACACATGATCATAATTCTCTCGTATTCATCAATACTGTCAGATCAATTCTCGTTATCATTTTCTTTTCCACTTTGCTGTTCCTCATTGCAACTCCTTTTCCGAGGAACTGGATACAATTCAAATTCCTTAGCAAAATCTAAAATCAAACTTAATCGATTTGATCTTATTTTACTGAGTTATCGTTTCCACTGTATAAGTCTATCACCGTGTACTTAAAGTGCAGTCTTATTAACTGCCTTTGAACAGTGCGTTCTTTCTCAAATCTATTTCAAATAAAACATATGCAAATGACTACATGCGGAGGTCGTGAACTCGGAAAAGGTATGCATATTTATATCCACAGATAGTGGTTCTCTTCGCAATGTAGCATGTGAGAATCCTTTTTGGTCCTTCGTTTCTTGCAGAGATTCCATATGTTCAACCCGCTCGTCAATATTTTGACACAACGATGGAAAACACGTGGAGTAACACATCGTTGACTATATGTTCAAGACCTGGATTAGCCTCAGAGGTGGCTTAAAACAGACCTTGAAGCTCCAATACTCCATATCCAGTAGTGTAATATGTAGGGAAAGCATGCAGATTAACTTTGCAATCATTTCTAGGAAAATCCGCATTGTACTATTTATTGCGGAATATGCTCATGGCAAATACCGACAGCACTTTTAGGCTTCATAAGCAAAGATGAAACGTTTTAAATGCTTACTATCTTGAGTATATACGAATGAAGGATTGCTATACTTTAAATCTACTTTAACCATGAGATAGTTTGAGCAAAGAATTTATCCAATAGGTTTTCAGCTTTTAATTCTTTCGTTTGTAAGAGTTTTGAAAAGTAGAGAAAAAAATATCGTATAGCCCTAAAAGCAGTTTCACCGGACTGGTACCAACCTCGCAAAGGACATATTTATGCCATTTATGAAAAGAAATAGGCACTCTACTTAAAAGAAATAGGGCTATCAATTGCATGGTTTGCTCAGCATGACTGATCAGGCTCCCGCTGGGGATCGCATATCACAAGAGCCCTTGAAATAATTAAGATCTAAATAAGATTTTCCGAGAACGGATCATATTGGAAAGGCAAATCGTTATGCCCGTCTCCAGAAACACTGATCTGCAATACTTTTCTAAATTATTGATCAATCGCGCTGTTGGTCGTCATCGGAAAAGTCATATAAAGGCTACTAACGAAATCTGTCTAGATCATGCATAAAATAAGTAACATTGCCTAGGGAATCTTGAATACGGAAGGACAATGGGAGGCAATTAAAAGGATCAGCGGCACGATGAAAGAATGAATTTTCAGGTAGTGATCTTCAGTTTCGAGCCGTTGTCCCCAATCAAAGGTGACGAAAGCACTTTTGTGCGCTCTGATGTTTGCCATTACTTCTCTTTTGCTGATTTTATTCTGGCATTGTTCTACTTGTTTTAATACTCCAGTCGCCTTGACATGCTTGGTTCTTTTTTACTTTTATCTGTTTCATTAACTATATTATTTCAATCGAGTTCTAGAAATATTAGCTTACTCCCGCTCCAAATTGCTCGAATGTCGAGAACTCGCCTCGCAAGGTTACACGGAAATCCGGACCCTACTAGAGAAGATTGGAGCCACACGCAAAAGAAAAGAAAATCGCGAAAAAGAGGCAAGCGAGCAGGAACACTAGTCGCATCACGAATTTCTTCAAGAATTGCTAGTCTCTCAAGGATTGTAGAAGTGGGATATCTGAGGAAGCTTCGTAAGAAAAAAATCTTCTACGCCATTGGAACATCAACAGCGCCTTTAACAAAAGAAAAGCAAAGAATACCATCCCATTCTTCAGGACACAATGATCGATGGCTGCTTTGTTTATCTGGAACCAAACTAGCAATCAGCAATGCATCAGACTCATTCATCTCGAAAGACATCAACTACAAGATGTACAGAAGGGACCGCAACAGACACGGAGGAGGACTAATGACCTTCGTCCGCTAAGACATCACATGTAGGAGGCGCCCTTCGTTCGAGCCAAAAAACGCAGAGATCATGTGCATCGAACTGAAGACTAGCGAAATAAGGTTATGTGCTGTCTTGGCATACCGTCCTCCAGTATACAACCTGTTAAACACAAACCCGCGTGCAGCGAAAGAGATGTCACCTCGACAAATTGTAGCTGAAATGAAGTGGTTTGTTTATTCGTTGTCACAGCGGGTCAAGGTGGCTTCACAGGCTGCCCACTGAATGTGACCTGACTCATTACATAGCTAAGCTGCCGGTGCAGAATTATAATGACAAAAATTTCTAGTATAATGTAGTAAATCCCGTAAGCGACCATGTAAGGCATCTATAATAGACCTATTTCACAAGCTACCATTTTGGAAAAAAGCAATTGCATTGTGGGGAAGGTTGATGTCTCTGATTTCGGAATATGGAGAACGTTGGATTTGAAACTGATGCAGATTTCTTCAAGCTGCGCTGCTTTCCTTAAAAATTATAACTCCCTTCAATATTATGGGTCACAAACCCAGTCTCGTTGCTACTTCAGGCAATCAACTTGCCCCACAATGCTCTGGTTTGTCCCATAATGATAGCCTGTGAAATAGGTCTATTGCAGCGGATATGGACATGTTCTGCAGGATTCAGAAAATGAAGCTTCACCTTGATAAGGATACATGGTTGGTTGGTGTTGGAGATTTGCATGTCGTAATGGCCCAACTCAGTATGATAGGCTCCTACATCGAAGGTAGCGGAATTGACGATATATTCATAGAAGCTGGGGTTTACAGTTCAGCAACAATGAGATCTATTTTGGGTGGAAATCATGTGAACCGTGGAGTTGAAGCTCACTGCTGCATGTGCCGCCGAAATTTGCGCCCTCAAATGGCGCACTACTGCCGGAAATCTATTGAAGCTACAAGAAGATAATTTGCTTGAGCTTTTCAAGACCGGTGCTAATTTTGAAGTCGTCGTTGATATGCTGCTCGATTGCGATGCACTTTCAAAGGTTCAGGAGTGGGAAGGAAGGGACACAGGAAAGTTTTGTATGAACTATGTTGATATGGTTCTCGCCATGCTGATGTATATCCGTTCAGTAAAGACAGGAGACTGGATGCTTCATCTAAAATGTCTCCAAGACTTCTGCCCACACTTCTTCACTCATAACAGGCTAACGTATGCCAGGATGGTTCCCGTCTACATTAGCTCGATGATTCAATTGAAAGTTTCAAGCCCCGACGTATGGAATTATCTTAGTGAAGGAGGATGGGTAGTTAAAAAATCGTCCATTCCATTCACAGCCATTGGTTGCAACCATGCACTGGAGCAAATGAACAGAGTTCTGGAAGTTGCAGGAGGTCTTGTTGGCATAACACTTAATCCAAGCGCAAGGCTCCGTTTCTTTCTAATCCAGCCAGAATTGCTTAAGCTGAGCTCCCAAGCGATGAATTCCTTAATTGGGGACAGACACTCACCTTCAATAAGCAAACACCACAAATGTTCAGGCGCTGTAACACGGACTCAGAACTCCGCTGTTCGTAAGCTCGCGACAGTACTGAATCATCCGGCGTTGAACCCTTTTATACAAGAAGACAAAGCTGCTCTGAGCGTCAGCACTCTCCTTTCAAATGTTCTGCTCCCTCATGATGACGCTGAGGCGGTACTTGATGGCTTTGAGATTGGGAGCCGTGCGTACAGCAAGTACACAGATGATATCGTCGTCGATATTGCAAAGAGTCCTTGGGATCCGCTTGTGAAACTCAAAACGACTGGCTTCAAATCAATTCTGAAGAAAGTTAAAACAAGCGTCGACGGAAAGGTAGTGACACTGCAAGACGACGTTCATCTCATGCGACGTTTGATGGTAGCTGCTAGATGCCGCCCGGACATCGATTTGAAATATGCTCTGTCAAACTTCGAGTTCACTGTCGTTCCAAAGACTCTCTTTGATTGCAATGGAAGTCAAAGGCAGACAACGAAACGCGTTCTAATGCATACGCTGCTGAACATCCAAGAAAACAAGGAAGGTGAGCTACTACAGCCAATAGACCCTTCCAACTTGAGAAGGATCGCAATCGTCGACGGAATGGCAGAAGTTCAATCTTTCAAGGTCACTATTCAGATGAAAACATTCGGTGATTTGACCAAAGGCTTTGCAAGTTCCATGTCTGAGAAATACAGTTCCTTTGACGAGATTCATTTTATTTTTGACCGTTATGATTTGCTGGAGAATTCTCCAAAGCAGCAAACACGCTCTCGGCGAAAAGCTAAAAAATATGCGACAATGCTGAAGATTACTAGCGAAACTAGACTAGGGAATCAGTCAAGGTGCCATCAATTTTATCGTCAGAGGGTAACAAGCACCAGCTTACAGTTTAGCTATCCGGTGCACTGCTTTCTCATCCTTGGAGGCAGGAAGTCATTGTTGCTTGGAGAGACAAAGTAGGCTCTTCTTCTGGAATGAATGTGGATGTGCCTTCCTCATCCCAGGAAAAGGCCGATACGAAGATGATTTACCATGCGAGCAAGGTTGATAAAACTTCGCAGCTAATGGTATTTAGTTCCGACACAGATATAGCTATCCTCATAATTCAGCACTATGAAGATTTGCCTCGTCGATGCATCATGGATAGGGGCAAGGTCGAGAACAGATTCTTGAACACAGCCGTCATCAGAGAAGCATTGGGACCCTCGAAAGCTGAAGCCATTGCTCATTTCCATGCCTTAACTGGCTGTGACGCTACTGCCGCCTTTTACAACAAAGGAAAAACTATAGCATGGTCGACCTTCGAGAAAGCTGATGTTGCGTCGGTGGATGACTTGGCTGAGATGGCAAGGTCGAAGATACTAACAACCAGCTGCCTTTCCAACATCGAAAAGTTCATTTGCTCTCTGTATGGCTTCCTGGATGATTCATCCATTGCGGATATACGTTGGAAATGTGTTGCCAAACGTAATGTAGCTGCAGAGCTTCTACCACCTACCCCAGCTGCTTTGCACGAAGCAATCAAGAGAGCGCACTTGCAGTCATTAATCTGGGGACAGTGCCTCCGACCTGAGAGGTTTGAATTTTTGCTTAACGATTTTGGATACATGGAGGATATGAGTCCTGTAATGACTACAAATAAACCTGCACAAGATTCAGTACCAGACATGGCAATGTGTGGCTGCAAGAAGAGTGCATGCAGCTTTAACAGCTGCAAATGCAGGCGTCAGAATGCTCCATTCAGTGAACTATGCGCATGTGGAGATGACTGCAAAAACGAGGCTGAATGCGCTGAACAGGAAGATGTCGACGAAATTGAATAAATACATAGTAAATGTCTCCAAAACGATTACAAACATTTAACATGAATAAGTTGTTGTTTTGATGGTTTACACACCATCTTTGCGTTCGCATGCACTCACTTCAAGAATGAAATATGTCGATTAAATGCGTTGCCAAATTACCATAATTGATTGTTATTTATCTCACTTCCGGTGTGCCACTGGAATTGTCAGCATAGCTCAAAATGATCAGCGTTTCAAGAGCTTTCGAATGATATATAGCTTATATTTCTAGTCTGAGATGTGAAACAAGTTGCCCCCCTGGTGCTGGACTACTAGTTGCCCTATCGTTGCGGCGGTCGACCGGAATTCACGCGAGTTCAGTACGCGGGTGATGGCGGGAGTTCTCCATCGATTGATTCAGTCGAGGCTGCCGTGAGCCCTGGCTTGAGAAGACGTCTGCTCCGACCGGACGTGCTGCCGGTACGATCGTCCAGTACCTCATACACGTCGTTGGGCAGGGTGTCGGTGATGACGCCGTGACTGCTGAAGGGGAAATGCAAGCCGTCATGCGCACAAACTCTGTCGCCAACCTGGAGCGGGTGCAGAATCTTCTCCCGGCGTACTTTGCATGGTCTGCCGAAGCTTTCTTGGACAACACAGAATCGTTATCCAGCCAAACTGGATCAAATCGCGCATCGGTGATGTCGGCATAGGTAGGAATGCCATCGTTGGCACGGCAGCCATAGAGGATGTCGGCAGGAGAAGTTGCACGATATCTCAGGGTATTCCGGTGTGCAATGAGCCCCCCGCGGGCAATCCGACCCCTGGCTTCGTTGCCTCTGTAGGACTGCTTGACACAGTTAATGATGGCTTTGGCTGCTTTGACGGCGGCTTCAGCACGGCCATTGGACTAAGGGAACCCCAGGGCTGGTGTCAATATTGAGTCTGCTCAGGAATTCTTTGATAGCTTTGCACACGAGGACGGGCTCTCCATCTGACCGGATCACCTCGGGCAGCTCAGAGTCGCCAAATTGACGGGTGTAGCAGCGTATGATGTCATCGGTGCTAGGGCTGTCTGCCAGCTCATGGGCATTGATGTCACCAGAATAATCATCGGCAATGACAAGCAATTTGGTGTTGGTCATGTCTTGCGCGATGTCCACGTGCTATCGTTGACGCGGCCTCCATGCTCCTGCGTTGTGCTGCTGCGGC
>OFHS01000280.1:31616-49426 GCA_900245855.1 Calvadosia cruxmelitensis
GATGCAGCGCTTGCAGCGGTGGAACGTGGCATTGATGTCCTCATTGATTGTCGGCCACCGGATCGTCGACTTGGCCTTTATCTCCATCGTGGAAGGCGTGAAATGGTCTGTGTGGAGGCATTCGAGTATCCCCTGTCGCAGGCCGTGAAGAATAATCACCCTCCGGTTGAACAGTGCCACACCTTTGTGCTCGATGAGGCGTTCCGCTCAAGCCGTGCTGTTCTTGAGGGCTCTCCTATATGGAGTGGCGTCGCCCCATGCTGCTCAGGTGGTGGAACCGTGTCGGATGGCGCGCAATAGGTCCTGGTATTGGGTGTAGGTGGCTGCGACGTCCAGTACGAGTTGTGCTTTTCTGCGAATTGTGAGTATGTCCACCACTTGAGCTTGACCCATGCAACCAAATGAGGCTACCACAAACTCACGGTCTTCATCGTCATCTGGAATGAGCTCGTCCTCCTCCGTGGCATCGTCAGGCTGTGCATAACGAGAGAGGTGGTCCGCAACGAGGTTGTGCTTTTTGCCAATGTGGCTCGCCACGTAGCGGTACTGCATCAATTCCAGCTTAACTTTGGCGAGACGATCACTGTGGACATTTTCCATGCTGGGTGAGTTGAGGATCGTGGCGACTGTGCTGCTGTCGGCCTGGATCGTGAAGGGGCGGGACGTGCCGCTGAGAAAGCGATGGCATTTCCTAACCACCCATGCCATTGCAAGCCCCTCCCGCTCTGCCGACGCCGACCAGTTCTGTTCAGACTCAGCCAGAGTGCGACAGCCAACTTGGACAGTACGCCACGGGCCTTCTCGTCTGCCCTCTTTTCCAGGTGGAACGATAGACCAGTGTCGCTAGCGTCCGTATTGATGCGGGTGTCTTTGTTGCATTGGAAGTATGTCAATGCGATGTCGTTTGTTAGCTTTGCCTTGAGCCTGTTAAAGAGGTCCTGGTGCACCTCATTCCATGCAAAGGATCAAAGGATGACCTCGCTCCCGTGTACTTGAACAGCTCGGAGAGCTCTGATTGTGCTTCAGCATTGTGGGTGAGTATCTGGGAGGCCAAACCCAGGAAGGACTTCAGCTCTGCCTTGTTGGCTGGTGCTGCGTGGTCGGCCAGCTTTTGGACCATCGCAGGGTCACACCGATATAATCCCTTGGACACCTCGTAGCCACCAAAGATCACACGCCTGTCCAGGTGAAACTTCTTCGGGGACAGGCTCATGAAGTGCTCCTGGCAACGGAGGGCTAGAGTCATGCGCTTGCACTCCATCTCCTCCTGAGTTACAGCTCCTAGAAGAATATCTTCATGGAGAAGGCGATCATAGGTGCCTTTGAGAGCTTTGGCTATCCTGTAGTTGTGAGCGTCTGTTGCTCCATGTAAGCCCATGGGTAGTCGTTTGTAAAAATATGTGCCTGCAGCAGCTGCAGGCGAGCAAATCATGAAAGCGATGAGTGGTTGGCTTTCTGGCGCCAATTCCACTTGATGAAGCCCTTTTGTGCAATCCAGCACCGCGAAATAGGCCCAATCAGGATTCAAATCCGCGATCCGTTGGTCGGCTGATGGAATTGAGAAGACATGCCGTTCTATGACATTGTTCAGACGAACGTAGTCCTCTACCAGCCTTGCTTGCGTTGGGTCTTTTTTTACTATAAAGAATCCTGCTGTAGAAGTCGGCGGTGGGTCATCCTGGGAATGAGCTGTGTCTCATCGTTCGACGAAACCCTCTCTCATCTGTGTCTCGATCTCATTTATCGCAGCCTCTGTGCGGTGGTAGGGGCACTGGACATTTCGCACCAGTCGGGGTGGCAGCTTCGGGTCTTTGATGAGGGGAATGCGGTAGTGCTCACCATTCATGGTGCGGATTGTTTCGTCAAACAGCGTTGGGTGGGCATCCATGACGCGCTTCTTCATGAGTGTCCCTTCTACTTGGGTACGTCACGTTTCGGCGCGGCCGTTTTTTGCCACGGGTAAGATGGCATTAAAACGTTAGAGAAATACATTGCGTAATTTATTATTCAATTTTTTTCTGGAATCTGATTTGATGTAAGTAAAAGCAAGCGGTTGAATTTAGAGATCACATGAAGCCGGTAATGTCAGTTTAGGCTTTTCGAGAAGAATCGCGTGTGACATTAAAAAAATCAAAATAAATATTCGTTTTCTTTCGCCATGGATAAGATAGCATTTAAACGTTAAAAAAATAAGTTATCTAATTTACTATGCAATTTGTTTCTGAAAAAACGTTTGATGTAAATAAAACCAAAAGTGGTTGAATTTGGAGAACACATAAAGCCGGTAACCTCATTCTCGGTCTTTGGAGTCAAAGCATGTGAGACACTTCGAAAATCAAAATAAATACTTGTTCTCTTTCGCCATGGGTAAGATAGCATTTAAACATTAGAGAAATAAATTATCTAATTTACTATGCAATTTGTCTTGGATAAAGGTTTGATGTAAATAATACCAAGCGGTTGAATATGGAGGGAACATAAAGTCGGTAACCTTATTCTCGGTCTTTGAAGTCGAAGCATGTGAGACACTTCGAAAATCGAAATAAATACTTGTTCTCTTTCGCCATGGGTAAGATTGCATCGAAAAATTAGAAAAATAAATTATCTATGTGACTGTGCAATTTGTTTCCTGAATGCAATTTGATGTAAATAAAACCCGACGGTTGAATTCGGAGAAGTGCAAAAATCCCTTATTGTAGTTTAAGGTTTTCAAAATGAGGACTATGTGAAAAATAGAAATAAATACTCATCATTTTTTTCTTCCTATAAAATTGCATTGAAAAGTTGAGAATATATATGATGGAACTCGCTGTTTGATTTTAGATGGAGTAAACAGTGTAATTCAGCCATATTCTGTGTTTTCGTATGCATGGATTGGTTTCCGCAAAGACGTCATCCACCCACAACTCCTCGGTCTCTTGTCGTTGTGTTTCGCACGGGTTTTCGTGACGATTTACTTGCGCCGAAACGTCTTTGACGTCGAAACGATCAGGCGCCGAATCATGACAGCGCCAAGACAGTCGGCGCCGTAGCGATCGCGCCAAAATGTCTGCGCCGAAACAGCCGCGCCGAAACGTCCTGTTCCCCTTCTACTTTACCAGATTCTTGGGCGTTGTCCGTCGAACTGATACAGCAGTCCTTTGGCTGGGGGCTGATGTACCCGAGAGCGATTGAGTCCTTATGGCTGAGTATAGGCTCGATGTCTGCATCTGTGACGTGCCATTCTACTTTGCGGCGTCGTGGTAACACTGGCTGCCCTTGGATGGGGACGACCTGGAGGCGTCTGTTGGTCACATCTGACAAGCATTTGCCGATAATTTTGGTTGTGGACTCACTGTTGTCAAAATCTAGCAAAGTTGTTGATTGTGACAACCTAGTAATAGTGGAGTCCGAATAGCTTGGCAGTCTTTAAGCCTACAGCGGTGACGTTGGCTCCAGTATCAGACAGTAAGGTCCTCTCTTGACCGATGATGTTAGCTGTAACGTATAGCTTGTCCCCTTTGCGTTTATGGGTGCTGCTGATGGTATGGATGGTTGAGTTGTCAGCGTAGGTCAAGGGGTTTTGAGATGAGAAACTAGGATCTTCCTCTTTGCATAAGAAGAGGTGGTGGTTCTGTTGGCACCGTCGGCACTTGTAGCTGGCCTTGCATTTTCCTTTCATGAGTTTATCCCACTTCCACGTGCCAACAAACTCTACTCCACAACCTGGTTGTCTACATACGATCCTGGATCCTTTACCGGTCGCTTCGTTGGAGGCTGACGACGTGGATGGCTTGCTGTGGAAGTTGACGCGCTTTCGTTTTGATTGTGGCGACACGGGCCTGCTTGGCCTTGGCACTCTTGACGATCGCGTCAAGGGATTTGTCATCCTCGATGAGCTCCAGAATGGTCTCTCGCGTGGATTCATCGTTTGCACCCAAAGCGATCCTCATCAAGATCATCATTTCTGTCACGCTGCGCTCAAAGTGCGTGCGCAGATTGCTGGCGACTGCGTCGAGGTCGAGGAGTTCAACCCGTCGGTCGAAATTGCAGAGTGGACCTTTTCCTCCAGACGATTGTAAAAGGCGACAAAGTCTTCTCCCTGATTTTGAGCTAAGGCCATGAACTAACATGCCATTTTCACTTCGAGGCTTGCACAGCAAGCAGCAGCTTTCATCTTGGCAAGGGTTGCTGTGACGTCATACGCGGAGTCATGCTTTGCACTGAGAGTGAACCATTCGTTGCTCAGGGTCTTGACAAATGCTGACCAGATCAATTTCGTCTTGCGGATTGCGGCCGTCCCTTCGTCTCCATTCTTCGCATCGTCGAGTACCATGGTGTCTCCATCCTGAAGACGGTATCCATCCGTCCGTAAATCGCCCAGTCCTTCCTCGAGCACGTACATGTTCCATCTGTGGACCCCGTGGTGTTGTGAATTTCCATGATCGAGGATGCTGCTGCCGCTCTTGTGCGTCTGCTTGTTGTGCTGCTGTTAATTCAACTCCGTTGCCCTCTCTCTGGTATTCGATAGCGATCCAAGGAGTGTGTGGGATGTCTGCAATTAATATTCCTGCCGCTGCCGCTCCCGCTCTAGTCTGAGCTCCGGCCAGGGCGCTCGTGTCGAGAGAAGCTTGTTGTCGCCGTTATTTCTTGCAATGACCGAACAACGCGTTCAGTCTCCGCTGTCTTTGATTTCGAGCTTGAAGCTACTTGCTTGTCAAGTTGTTGTCTTATTAATCGCGCTCAGGGGTTGTGCGAATTGCCATGTTTAACACGAACCTGCATGCAGTGAAAGAGATGTCACCTCAACACATTGTAGCTGAAAGGGCCAAGGTGGCTTCACAGCCTGACCCACTGCATGTGACCTGACTCATTACACAACCCATCCGACTTCTTAGGCGCACTGTCCCGCACAATCGAACGGACCAGAGCTGCTCGTCTCGAGTTCTGTATAATCGGGGACTTAAACTTTGATCCGGCCCTTCCCAATACGAAAGGAAAACTTCTGGTCAACTTCATCAATGACAATTCTATCACAAACGTAGTCAGCAAAGTCACTCGACCAACTTCTGGCACCATGCTAGATGTAATCCTTACAAACAAAGCTGAAATGCACAAGGAAAAAAACGACTAACTCGATGATTGGCACGATAATTGATACGAAGTGTCCCCGGTCAGACCCCATTAAGGTTCTGTGCATGTCTAAAAAAAATATCGATCCCGCATCGCACGTGGCCCCCCTCTCAGAACTCAGATGTGAAAATGATGTTGATCCAACAGAACAAGTTAAAGAGCTAGAGTAAAGCATTACCTCAAAACTAGACGAGGTTTGCCCTATTGGGAGCAGAGTTACCAGACCCGACCAACCAGCATGGTTAACGCCTAGCGTAGTCAAAGCCATAGTCAATCGTAACCGCCTCTACAACAGATACATGAAAAGGAAAACCAAAGAAAACCGCGAAAACTAAATCGTCGCCAAAAAACGGAAGCATCCCGAGTAAGAAGAAAGGAGATTCGCTCGGTTATCCATGGAATCGTCAGTGACAGCAAACCATCAGAACTCTGGCACAAATTAAGACCATGGCTGCCCTCCAAAAAGAGAAGTGCATGTGAAATAACGCTAGAGCAAGATGGGAAATGGAATCAAACCCTACGCTATTAAGCATTCATCGCACAGAAGCACTGGGATATGGCCATTTATCACAAGAGAGAAGCTTAGTGAGACCTGAGAAAGGTATCAGAAAATCACGAGCCGCAGACAAGTGATTTTTAGCCTTTTGAGTGTCTCACAGCTTCTCGAGTGTGATAAATGGCCATATACCACGGCTGCTGTGCGATAAATGCTTTATAACATGGCAACAACGCGATATATGTATAGATCTAATCCCATTTTATATTATTCATATTTTGATGAACACTGATATTCTCTTGTTTCCGTGTCGTCATTCAAAGGAAGTGAGGAATGAGAGTCAATTCAAAAACTCGAGTTCAAGCCTTAGTGCAAAGTGCAAATTTGTTCACAACAATTCTGTGCGATATCGAGTTCTATCACGGTATCACCACATCTCTTAGGCAATCAGATTGCGAGAATCCAAAATGCTATGTTATAATAAGCATTTATCGCACAGCAGCCGTGGGATATGGTCATTTATCCCACTCGAGAAGCTGTGAGACACGAGAAAGGCATCAGAAAATCACGAGCAGGCAGCAACGCGATATTTATAGATTTAATCTCATAGTAGTCATATTTTGATGAACGCTGATAATCTCCTGTTTTCGTGACGTCATTCAAAGGAGGTGAGGAAAGAGAGCCAATTCAAAAACTCAAGTTCAAGCCTTGTGAATGTTATGCATAATAAATACAAGACGCAATTGAAAAGCCGATTTGAAAATCAGAGAACGAAAAACTGAACGCTCGCATATCAAGTCTCTATGAAAGTCTATGGAAATCTGAACAACAGTGTATTTCTCCATTTGGATTAGTTACTGCAAATGTTGACGTTAGACATTGGAAATGGAGCAATTGAAAACAATGGATGAACGACAGCAGCTGCATTATTCATCTTGCAGAGCTCATCTCATGGTGGTTTGCTGATGTGGAATAATGGACATGAGTTGCCTTGAACTCGGGCCAGCGTTGGACCACAAAGTGATGGATGTGGGCTGTGGCCCTGACTCAGTGGTTCGTGTACACACGAGATAGGTCTGCTTCGCTGCTCAGTCTCTTCATTAGACCACTCAGCTTATCCACTCCCAGAGGTCTCGCAATGTAGGTTGAGTTTTATCAAGTATAACTTCAAAGCTGTTTTGTGTATCCGTCGTTGCTGCCGTCCCTTCTGTATAATTATTCTGCCTAGGCACTCAAATGACTCTTTGTCATGAATTCCTCCTTAGCTATTCTTCGTCTCTTCGGAATGGCTTATCGTTGCATAATCCCTGCTTTCTTCGTCTGTGTCAAAAGTAAAACTACTCTTTGTCAGAATACCCATAATTGTTTAAATATGTCTAGCCGAAATTGTCTGTGCTTCTAGTATTTGCGATTCATGACTTAGCGATAAAAATGTGTATCCTTGAATATAAGTCGCATCATGCAGTTCGTTGAGCGTTTCAACAATTTATTCGACTGATAATGCAACTTGTTGAGGTCCTCTGTTGTTGTTGTTTCTGAAAACCGTTTCAAACCAGCTCTACGCCACCCATTGTGGTAGCCGCCAATCTAAGTCCAAAGTTAAAGTTGGGGTCAAAGAGGTTCCCTATGCCACTTTGCAAATTTGTTGACAACATTTCTGTGCGATATCGAGTTCTATCACCACATCTCTTAGCCAATCAGATTGCGAGAATCCAAAATGCTATGTTATAATAATACAGTATCATAATGTTGTTTAGATAGTAATTAACAAACCAAATTAGAGAAACAAGGACAGCCTAGTCCGCACATACACCTATACATCATATTACTGTAGTGTACGCAAATGAGTAAATGTTTTACTTTTCCATTTGCTTGCATTTGGTCCTTTAAATTAGTCACAAGAACTAAGTAGAATAGAATTCAGATAAAGTTCTGAAGATTGCCCTTCCGTAATCGCAAAATGCGAAAAAAAAAATTATAAATAGCACGATAGCACGAAATCGGAAATATATATGGCTGTGCTCTGCAGGCTAAGATCCTGCTAATGATGTAAACATTGTGAGCCAATCACCAATGGCTAGCCGCCTGGAAGCCCGTCAAATGTGTGACGCAGTAATGAGTGAAAGTGTAAGAAGCCATATTAATTGACATTTCAAAACGGCTTCTAACAACTAAGTGAGCTTTCAAAAATTCCAACTAAAATTTTTACAGCTTTCTTTAACAAACTAGAGTTTATTCTGCAACACCGACGTTAATTGAACAAAAAATTCTGCAACGGTACTTCGCTCGCAAGGAAGTATGCTATTAGGAATGCTTACGCGACAAGATAAAAAAAAAACATCATAGACTCTCGGGTTACCATAGTAACCGTGAGTCAACAAACAAAAGATCAGCGGTTTTCCCCCCACAGCATAGACGCGCGGGTTACCATAGTAACCGTGAGTCCAAAAAGGAGCAACGATTATTTGTGTTACTGACATAACACATATCCCGTGTTCAGCAAAGTACTGGCAAATGCTTCTAGAGCAAATGTGCACATGTAAAGTAATTGAACATTATTTTTGGAGGAATCGAAGGAGTAATTGTAAATAACTTCCTCATGTAAAGTCGGGAAGTAATTTTCTTCCAAATATACTCTTCTCAGTAACCGTTAATTGAGGTACGTTTACACCAATATACTTAGCTGTACAACAGTCACGCTATGCTCGGATAATGTGCCATTGGCAATTGTACTCGTAGATAGCTACAATTGACGTTGTTACATAACTGGATAAGGTTCAGGAAACATTATATCAAGCAAACCACTGAATGTGTAAAACCGTTTTATGAAGCTAACTAATGAGATTAGTATGGTATATACATCAGATTTTACGCTGTTACCAAATACGATATAACCCTTAGTGCTTCACCAACATGTCTTCAATCAATTACTTTCTATCAATGTACCAATGCATCCAATTTCAAGACACACCTTGCTATTAAATTTAGTCAACTATAGGGTTACCTCACTATAGGTCTTTATAATCAATCAAATAAAACACTAACATTTTACTACATGCCGTTGCATTTACATGTACCAGGAGCTACGGTATACACTCTCTAAGCAATACCAAAATAGTAAAATAGTTTATCAGATTAGTCTCTGAAGAATAACGGACAATGAGACATTATCAAATACCTACCCGGCTTCAATTCCTCAGCACGGTGAATTAGAAAACGTTCCCATTCTTTCTCAGCTTGTTTTGCAATTATGTCTTTCTTACTTTGATTGTCACTCAGATGAACAATAATGCAATCTCTGATGTTAATTGGAGGCAATTCCATCCAATGGACAGACGTTGATATGAATCCAAGATCTATTGAGTTTGAGGGGAAACATTGGCTATAGAAGCTCGCTCCGCAAGTGCGAATTGATACGTTGGCATCCCAGAAAGAATAGATACCATCTCGATTCATTAATCCATTTCCTTAGGAAGAAACAGTACAAATTAGGAGTGAGCAGGGAAATGTAAAAAATAAATGATCAAATCAATGTTATTGTAGAGTTTCCTTGCTCAAGTATGAAGTGGAATCGATGTCAAAATTAAGAGTCTGGTGCGCAATGATCTGGTGCTGGATATTCTGGTGCGGGATGATCCGCTGCGGGATATTCTGATGCGCAATAATCTGGCAATGTATTAATCAGTTGCTGCTGCGTGATGTTACAGCCAGAATAAATAAGCGCTGAATCAATCTTGCTTTGCATCTCAATTGAATCGCGCTCATTTCCACCCTGTCATCGAAAACAGTCAGACCTTTTGCAAGAGAAACTGAAATCAATGGATAGTCAATTTGCTTGCAGAATTTGCAAGAATGACACGAAATATTCTTGCCTGATGTGTAGAACCCGTTGTTGTGTTCTCTGCTCGACTCCTGAGAGAGATGAGCACTGTCAATGTTATAGAGCTCACTATATTTCAGCCGGAATAATTTGATGAAGGTTTTCCAATTGGATTTGAAAAGAATCAAGATTCTCCCCTGTACTGTTTCCATCCCGAAGTTTCCTGATGATACTGATCAAAATTTCCTCGATTCGGCAATGTATTGCGTCTTCTGGTTGAAAACAAATCTAAATCGGAAAGAAAAACAAAACCGAAACCGAAACCAGCACTGTACAGCTCCAGAAGATAAATATTCAATGATTCAAGTAAAATAGGCAACAGAAAATATACACTTAAGTCTGCCATTCTGTTTCACTTAGGCGTATACTGACGAAGCAGGAGTTAACCAGCGAAGGGTAACTTGAAGTAGAATGTTAAAAACATGGCTGCCGAAATAATGCCGCAGAAACAAGTCCCATGGTCCCAGGTTCCTACTTTGCACCAGATCATTGCGCACCAGATCATTGCGCACCAGATCACCAGATCATTCCGCACCAGATCATTCCGTACCAGATCATTGTGCACCAGATCATTCCGTACCAGATCATTCCGCATCAGATCATTCTGCACCAGATCTTTCCGCATCAGATCATTCCGCACCAGATCATTCCGCATCAGATCATTCCGCACCAAATCATTGCGCAGCAGATCATTCCGCACCAGAATTTCTCGCAGCGAATCATTCCGAATCAGAATATCCCTCACCAGACCATCGCGCGCCAGACTCTTAAGTTTGACAGCGATTTTACTTCATACTCAAGGAGTGCATATTGTCCCCGAAATTTGCTTTGGTACTACCGAACTTATCGACAAAACACATTACTAAATATTATATGCACTGGTCTAAAAAAGCATCTTAGTACCTGCTGATGAATCTGGATGTGGCTATACTTTGGATAAAACAACGCAATCTAGCGGTTCAAAGTTATAATTCAGTCTATTTCAATCTAATTGTTTCTATACGTTTAACCATTACAAAATTGACTAATGGAAAACGAATGGGTCACCATTTCCCATCCAGACATCTCTGTTTCAGAGTCATAAGTTCACGCAAGAAAGAGATTCATCAGAGTACTGTTGACTGGATTGGATGATCGGATGAATTTTTGAAACCTCGATGATATTTTAGTGCTTTGTTGTTCGATTAGAATAAATTCATTTACTTTTTCAAATATTCATGAGAACATGTATCTTCCAATATGGCTAAACATCGAAACTGTCAGATTCGGCGTCAGAGAAATACATACAAAATCACATGTACTTGCCCATCTTACTTGAGTCGTTAAATCGCTATATTACATGACATTACTTATATGTCAGTACTACATGTGGCATTATGTGATTTGTCTGAGAGCTTAACCGCTCAACCCAAGAAATAGTACCTTTTGACTATCCCACTTCCTCGTTTTGATGTCATCTCGTTTCCGTGCCATTATGAATAAAGTACAACCCCACTTGCGTGAGGATACGTTAAACGAACATTTTTAGTACGAGGCTTTCTCCTTTTCCTTCAACCTCGTAATCTGATTTGTATGCCGCATAATCATAAGTTATGATTAGTTTTCCCTTCCGTAATTAATTCATTTTAATCAAAATTTTAATTATTTTAATAATTTGCTGGTCTATAAAAGACCCTGTTGAGTATTTTGAACTAGATTCGCTTACGCTGATAGCAGCAGCACAACTTGTCTTGTGATTGGCTCTGGTGTAATGCCACATTGACACCAAGTATGAAATAACAAGGGACACCTTTTTCTTCGGTTAAATATGATTATTTTGATAGCAACAAGTGATTTAAAAACTTTAGGTAACATAACTCTAAAGATTATGGAAGAATATTTGCTGGCACAATTTTAATAGAAAACATAATTTCCAGCCATGTGATTCAAGTGGTAATATATGTATTGCGTGCCAACGATTAACCTGTTGCTTAGAATGAGCAAGCTAAATGTGTCTCGAAATTTGCTAGCCATGAATTGAAGAAAGCAATTTTTCTGGTGTTGATTTCCAATACACATTCAAGTAAAACAGGTTACGAGAAGTGGATAGCCAAACAGACTTAGCTGGCAGTAAAACGCTCTAGTTAAAATGTGCCAATGACGGATATTTTTATTTCGTTAACAGATAGATACGATCCAAAACATACCTTTGTTCGTTAAGATTATTTCTTTCGCCCTCTTTCACGTGAACTTGACGCCACCGCAACAAAATAATACGATTTGGCTTGATATAAAAATAGTTCTAAAATAGTTCTCGGCTTGCCATAGCGACGCAATTTAGTATACGTAGTCTCTATACATGCAGTATGAGTGCCACGAAATCGCTGAGTTATTGCTATCCGCTGAAACTAGTAAGGAGCTGGTAAATTGCGAAGACCCGCTTTTCTACGGAGTAAGCTCTCTTGTGGAAGCGACATGTGCCCTGTTTCTCCGCCCATTTCATACCTTTCGTTTGACAACCAAATTTGATTGATTGCGCAATAATTTGCGAACTTCAAGGCATCATAAGGATACTACAGTTGCTCAGGTTGAAAATTCTTTGGATGTTCTGGATCATATCTACAGTGTCGGTTCACTAAATAAACGTTATCCGTCATAGGCATTTTAATAACACCCAAATCTTCCTGTTCAAAACCGGCAAGCGAATGAAAATTTTCAATCTAAAATTACCAGGACCGCAAACCAATCAGTGCCAAGTAACAGTAGAATTAAATAATTTTTAAATCAAACTTGAATTCCACTCCCCGATGTGCCAGGTTCTGAACTACAGCACAAGATTGAGGCAGCGAATGAGTGATTTTGGCGTCTGTCGACTCGCTATGAATAATCCTATACTTGAACTTCGTAACGATATTTAATTAGAAAGTGTACAATTACAATTGCAACAGGCAGGAAGATCAGAAAAAGCGAACTACGAGAATTCATCTCATTTTTGATAGCGTAACTGCCCACCCGTTGTGTTACTTGTATTTGCTTGAACTAGATTTGGCAATACAATGAGTAAACAATAATCTCTATGTACAAAGGATAAACATCTAAGCACCTCTTAGCAAACCCCACATGAAGCAATAACAGTAACATCAAAAAGTAATTCGAGAAGCTAACTCACCAGACAAATTCACTTTAAGCTGCGTAAAATCGTAATCCTCTAAGTCTTCATGGTGAACGACAATTCGTTTATCACGACCGTGTTTTTCTCTCAGTCGCTTGACAGTGGCATTGAAGAGTGGAATGGAAACTCCTCCATCAGCACTGCCGTAGTTTGCCAGGGAAAAATATTCTCCTTCAACGCGATGCGGAAGTGCGTCGACTGCATCTAACATGTGAGGAATTGCAGCTTTATGGTACGAAACACCAGTGAAAATAGATTTGGAATAGGCTTTCTCTCCGCGTTCAGCATATTGCATGACATGACGACATCTAAACGACATGCATCTTTGCCTACTCGTACATTCTTTACTCGGTTTCGTTTCCATTAGATTCGTCGTTAGCTGTCCTATAATCATGATATATCACCAAATCGATATTAGGGAACTTAGTACTCAATGTTCCAGTATCAACTGACGCAGGCACGAGAAATGTTCCAGCTTCTCGGTAGTATGCTGTGATTGGTTAATTCGAATCTATTGTTGTTTGAAAATAATCTTCGTTGATATGGAGACTATACGGACATCACATAAGCGTCCTTTTGTCAAAGTGTTTGAACATGCAAATCCTACACCTCGTTAATTGCTTTGGCAACAGAGCACGTCAGACAAGAAATACTTTTTAGGTTGCTGATGAGACGTTGCTAGGTATCAGCCAATCACAAGGGGCCGTAAATTCAACTAATCACAGCATACTACCCAGAAACTGGTAGCAGAAGAACAAAGCAGCCTGCATAAAGCCTGATTCCCATTTCGACCAGGAGCGATTACCGGCGGTCAACGGCGGCTGCCGCCGGTGCTTGGTTCCCATTTCAATTTACTGCAGGTGATTATAGCACATCGTCACTTCACGGCGGCTGCACAAACACAATTTTCTAGCATTTCATAATGGCGAAGGCAGACGAGCACTTATTGCGTTATTGAGTTGTTATTGCTTGCTCTTCGGCGTCATATGGAAACACAGAAAATGTAAAGGTGATAGCTTTATCAAAACGTCAAAAAACGTGTCGAAGCAGGTGAAGATGTTGAAAATCTAAGTTTGGCGCGCTTTGGAGTCCGCGGAAATAGCCTAGGATCTAGCCATTGCAGTGTTTTGTGATATTGATTTACCGCCGGTGATCGACGGAAAATCAAACATGTTTGATTTTTGCGGAGAGCACCGCCTACGATCCCCGGCAGCTCTCGGTCCAAATGGGAACCAGGCTTAACCGCGCAGACGTACTATTTCATCGAAACAATTGTTCGTCTGCACGCAGGCTACCTACGACATGCCTCAATAAAGGTCTCAACAACAAACAATGTAGCCTGAGAACAATAGGAATTTCAACAACATAATTCCATGCTGACATCGCTGTGGGTCACGTAATCCTCTGCAAATGAAAATACTCAAATTAATAACTGGTGTATCAGTAGAACACGAGATCTACTAAGATCTAGAAAATTGTTTATAATATTTCGGTTATTGCTATAGAGCTATGTATTCTTCTTTTGCGGAATTAAATGAACACATTGCTTTTAACTGCTCGTCATTCACTGCCGAGATAATTCGCGGCCTGTGAGAAGTTCATATGCACACTTATATGCCAAAGTAAGTCACAACCATGAATCCCAGCTATTGGCAAAAGTAGCTGAGATATTCAAAATATCTTGGATGATCACCTAGGAAACATTGCAGATGTATTCTTTTGTTGCTTTGAGAGTAAATCTAAATAGCGATGAAGCTTTTCTGCTGCACCTCGCACTTTGTGTCATAGTGAATGTAAAACTGTGCGTGAAATTACGTGTGTCTAAGGACGATTACAATCGCTAAGCTTATACTATCAATGGATAAGCCACAACATCTTCACGGTCACTTTGATTTTAATCGAATCACTTTGGACTGTTGTCATGGATATCACGAAAGCGAATCAAAAGAAGTAGCTTGATCTTTCCTGTTACAAAGAGGGCATCTTTAGTTCGCAAACTCACTTGAATTTGCTTGCCAATTTCAAGTAGGAGTCACTGTATTTCTGCAGCCATCCATTTTGAGAATTATGAAGCTTAATGTTTGACTTGTAGAGAATCTAACTGCTATCAAATTCTATAAAGATTGCAGCTTGAACTCTGTAGTTCCCAATGAATTTAGTCCCTACGCTGTTGATCAACTTCTCCAATTATCTCTCTAGGTAGCATTTGCGATAATTGCTCTACAAAGTTTAGTTTGTATTATCGGCTTTTCAATTTGCAAGTAATTGTGCGTGATATGAAGGCTCTTCACAAACTAAGCTTGACTCAAGCTCAACTTCATTCGGTATTTTCTAGCTCGATCGGATAGCAGTAGCATGGTTGGATCGAATTCGGTGGAAATGATCCGGGATCCGATTCATCTTATGAAATTGCATATATTAATATATGTTCATTGTTTCACAGGTTTTTTGGGTGCATTTAGTTTGTAACTCAATTTCGTTGTTAATATGCAGCAGAATTAGCAGTTATAAGAAATTGAAACAAAATATAAATACTGTTATGCAGCTATAACTTAAAAAAAAACTCAATGTAATTACAAGGTATCATATGAGTGAATCATTTACATATTATTTATTTATTTATTTATTATTTTTATGCAGCTATAACTTGCAAGTAGATTAAAATTAAGCTTTTTCGTTTATTATCACATGTTAGACATCGAGTCATCTAGAGATTCTATACATTCGCTTAATCATTGCAAATTATTCTAATATTGATTTTTTCATTCCTACCATAAATTCCTTTAACTTGTAACATGGAAGGGGCAGGGGCCCATGCGTAACCTGAAACCTCTAACTATCTAACGCCCAGGTTAAACAGGCAGATTCAGGCGAATCGAATACAATTCAATTAAATCTGCTCCAAGAGCGAACTCGATTCTCTTTTGCATCAAACAGGCGGATACAAATTAGTTGTGGGTGTTTTTACATCATTCACAACTGGTCTTCTCCTTGCTTCTCGCTTTCCAGCACGTCCGGTTTTGCAGACTGGTTGCTTCCCGCAAATATAAACAGTGAACTTGTGACTAATGAGAGGAAAAGAAGAAGTAGAAACGAATCAATGTTGACGTCAAAAATGATTTCCCAAAAACAATTTTGTTATAGCTTGTGATAAGTTTCCTTAAAGAAAATGTTGTGCTAGAGAATCTTCAAACAACAGCAAATAGCTTCATCTCATGGCAAGAATCTGTCTGCCTCAACGTCGTTACCCTGGTTACAACTTTACAAGAAGCAATTACCCCCGGTTTGCTATTGTTCTACTGCGAGATTGCTAAAAATAAACACAGAGGGGGATAGCCCTGCCGCATGCAATTCGCTTGCAATTCGCCCTTTGACGCGAAGGCGCACTTCAGGCGGATAATCCGCCTAGTCTAGGCGAATTTTGAAAATGAAACCAGATAAAATGGGATTGTCGAATCATATAATTCGCGTCAAACGGCGAATTACCAGCGAACTCAAGGCGAATTTAATTGAGAATTGTATTCGATTCGCCTGACATCCGCCTGTTTAACCTGGGCCTAAAATACGTAACGTTAGATATGCAAATAATGCTTAAAAAAATCCTAATCTCACATCTACTACTGTAAAATAATACTATTGAATATAGATGCCCAGTTATGTTAGTAAAATCCGTAGACATTATAAACATTTCTGCGAACTGTGCTGATAGAATGGCTCTCATCACATTTCAGAAGTTCTCTCTTCGAATCACAACTATCAATATTTGAACAATATTGATTATGGCTTTCGGCTCCTTTGATTGCTTGTGAAGCATAGGTGTCACTAGTGAATGTGAACATTGCTTTGGCCTTTTAGGATTGATCCATCAATGTACTTAACAGGACAATGAGTAAGAAGGTCTTCCACACCGTGCAAACTATTCGGCATTGTCATTTTCCGAGGGTTAACAATGCGCAGTATGAGTATGCCTACTATACGGGCTTCCTTTGGCTACCCCTGTTTCGATCGATCTGTTGGTTTAAAATTTGGCACGTCGAAAGTGTGTCAATGCTGCAATACTAGCGATACTTTGGGATAAACTGCTTGCTCATACAAATCTACGTAGATAGCTTACTTGCAGCTGCTTAATACGGAAAATGCATCATGTGTGGTCGTGGCACGCCCGGAGAGATCGACCACGACGAGCTTTACTACTAGCAACATTTCATGAGGACACGCAAAGAACTAAATTACGCTACAGAATACAGTGACTCTAGGCTACGATATAACAGCATGACATCATTAACACCAAAGGGATTAACATCGGAGAACAATACACAGGAGATAACCAGCAACATGACGACTAATACGTGTGACGACAACAGGCACTACACCGCCACCAGAGTATCCAAGGTAGTATTTTGGTTTACATCTGTCACCAAAACTATTAAGGAAAGGAAAAATTCTTAAAAATAAATGACAAGTGCAGTAAAACATTTAGCAATTATTATAAAATGAGAAAAAACAATCATAAAATAAATGAACTATGTAAATAATGTCATAAATATTTTCACTTATGGCAATTTGTTGTTCATTATGAAACGATATTTAATTGTAATCAAATGATTATTAATTACGGTATTATCAAACAACTTAAAATCGACCAACTGCATATTTAGTATTAGCTATGTCAGTGATATTTTTTTATGATTATTTTAGTAGAACGAATCCGGTGTTGCGTAGCATTAGCAGCGACAAATGAACATATTAGACAAATCCGAAAGGCTCTAACATTAAATCATTGAATTATTCTTAGACTCTAATTTTCTGAACAACTATCCAGGAAGATTATTAATCGTCTGTTCGTCTCCACTGGAGTTGCTTCAAAAGAATTTGCCTTAGTGTTACCTCAGTTTTGCACTGTTATGATGTGATGTAGATTCTGACATGAATGTTTGTCCTGCTTCTGATCGAAGCTTCTTTATCAAGAGATAGCTCACACATTAACGTGATTCAGGACGGGAGCATTAGGGTGGTTCATAAAAAGTCGACTTTCAAAATGTCACCGGGATCAACGCAAAAAAGTTGTGAAATAGGGTAAAAACGTTGCATGCAAAAGGACAATCAATTCGAAGCACGTTTAGAACTCTCGAATCATCGTTTTGTGTTCTGCCGCATAGCGACTTGAACCG
>OFHS01000281.1:0-38240 GCA_900245855.1 Calvadosia cruxmelitensis
TTGATGGTACATGTTTCATAGTAACTTTCAATAAATGTTAGTTTTAGACACTTGAGGAAACGCTTAGTGGGAATACTGATTTCAAAAGTAAATCTGAAATTGTTCCATACGTGAGCAAACTTAAAGTTAGGATAATTCTGCAAGTGAGATGTTCTAGCGAAAGGTACATTAAAACATTCTCTTGTCTTCGGTGTTGTTGTTGAAAAGTGAAGATGTTGATTAGAAAAGGTGGCTGGTTAACAATTATATTATGAAGCGTTGCAAACATCTGAAACACATGGAGGTCATTTTGTTGTAAAATACCTAAATGCTTGCAAAGTGGCTCAGCATGTTGACATTGTTCACAGGCAATCATAGGCCTAACATTTGCAATATGTTGACATTGTTCACAGCAATCAACAATCAAATCACACGTGCATGACCTAAATGAAAGACAATACATGCAAAGAACGCGATGATGGATTAAGTGATGATTGTTCTTAATAAAACCTCTGTATATTGACAGAATGCAGTGGCGGCACCGCACTTTTTTTTCTGTGGACAGTCAGACACTCCATTGATGGTCAGACACACCATTTCGTGCGAATTACACCAGAGAAGAAGTATTGCTTTTTTGGCGCCAAGTTTAATTCCACTGCCGTTTTACCTCAGTTTTCGAAGTGTCTGTTTCCGATTCCGAGTCAGGGCATCATCATCGTCATCATTTATTGTGGAACCCAATAAGCTATTGGCCTTTTCTTTTTTCACATGGGGCACATACAGTCGTAAACTATTCAAACGTTACATGCTGCATAGGTGTAATTGGAATTAAAACAGGCAAAATACCGGAAACTATTGCAAAGAACCAGTCCATTTGAATTTAACTGACATAACAATGGCGACGTATAAACGATGCAACATAGACCAATCATGACAAAGAACAGAATGCGACGAGTAGACAGCACAGCGAGTCCAGGATTGAGTTGGTCTGCACATCTGCTGCAAGTCATTTTGGCAATTTGCAGATTCAAGTTTTAGTTTCTGATCCTCTTTTCTTATTCGATATTAATTTCTACCGTTTCAGAGCCTTTGACAGCTTTAGTGGTACATTTGCAACGTAGACCAGGAACAGCAGCAAGAGTTTCCTCTGGAGATATTTTCTTTTCACCTAGAACTGTGTTATACTGTAATACTGTAATACTTGACGAATGTGTATTTGCTTTTACCGAATATCATTTCTGGTCTGTCCGATTGATGTGGTACAATGACGCGTCTAGCTATTTGCATATGTATAACAAACAGATCATCTGAACTGTAGAGGTAGCTTTTGGTTCCTGTGATTATTAATTGTAATTATAATTTGAGTATTTATCAGATCTCTAACGAGCAATGCTGAATAATTCCATAATTTTGCTTAGATCAATAGTTCTGCTAGAGGGTTTGGTACGTCTCGTTCGATATGCTAAACAATAGCTTACTGGGTGTAATTACGATGCCTCAAAATCTCCCCTATCCTATGACGAATTTCTTGACGGATTTGGACGAATTGAAAACTCAACCTAAAATGAAACTGACGTGTCCCCCGTCCCCCCAGTCCACCTCCTGATGCCGCCCCTGACAGAATGACAAATACATGTGCACCACACTGGATTTGGTGTTTCTCTCGATTCAGTTGCTTTCAAGAAAGCCCACTTGTCAACACTTCAATGGAAATTTTGATTTAGAAATTAGCACATTGGTTTTACTAATTTTGCTAATTGGATAAAGGAATTAGTTTGCTAAAACTAAAACTAATTGCTAAATTAGCAAACTAATTTTGTTTGCTATTTATACCCCTGAGCATAATTAAAAGTGGTATTTTGTGATAATAGAAGTGATTGTATTACGACATTCTGAAATATTGTTGAGATGACAAGAAATCAATTAAGGTAACTCATTTTTGTCTGGATAGCTTTTTAAGCATTTGTTTTATTTCCCTAATCTATGAGTGATAACATGTATTGCTATTTACTTGTTGGTGTTTATGTTTAAACATAAACATTACTGCAGTCACAGTGAGCAGTGGCGTAGCCAGCTCCCAGATGTTGGTCCTGCTCAACAAATTTCCAGCCGGGGACCTATAGACTAAGCTAATTATTTCCTCTCCTTTTGCTACTGTTGTGAGCGTGCTAATTGTAAATGTATTTCAAATAAAATAGTTTGCTAACATTTCGAGAGAGAAAGTTGAACAACTTTGCTGCTTCTTGTCAAGAGAACCCAGTTGCGAAGTTGTTGCTTTCCGTAGCTTGTGCATCTGTATGATCTGTGGTCAAAATAATGCAGTCACAGGGCTTTGCAGACAGTTTCCAGCAGTGCTGTTCGCTCACTCCTGCTCCTCAGAATAGCAGGACCAGACGTCCATTTTTGGACTGCATGGAATGTAGAAACAATAGCGCTAGGCCAGACTCAACCAATCAAAGCACAGCAGAAGCTACGTCACTCCTGCTGAATGAAACGAGCAGGACTGCGACAATTTAGTGACTTCAGTGAACTCGTAGGGCCTCCGAAAGGCAAAAATGACCTGATTTCAAGTCATTGAAGGCAAGATAAATTTACCTTGAGAATGTTGAAAATATCATTATCTCATGTACTGAAAATACCAATTTCGACTGAATTTCATTTGGTCCTGCTCAGCAGGACAAACAGGACCGCTATCTATGCCACTGACAGTGAGACAGCGTAGCAGTCGTCCACATCCAGATTAATGATCCTGTCAGCAAACGCTTAATTAAACAAAAAATCTTGATGTCTCCGCGTTACAGTAAGGAAGAGTTTTTACTAGAATACCATTTCCATTGATGGATAGCATGTACGGGGCTTGTAAGGCTAGTTCCCTTCATACAGACGTTATTGCTAATTCTTTTCTATTTGTTTTGTACGGCAGTAAATTTAGCACTGACTGAGCAGCAACGGAGCATGGTTCAAATTACTGCTGATAATGATGAGGTAATGTGCAATTCTAAGAAATTAATGCAATGGCAGTAGATTGCTGAACGTGTAGTCTACTGTAATATGTAACTGTCTTAATAATCTGTTCTGCGGCATGTATAAGTTGCCCCCTCATAGAAGTTGCATCCCAGCACATCTAAATAGCAACATAAAAGGGAGAATGCTACGAATGGAGACTAACAAAATGCTTTGCCAGTATAAGCTGCATGCCAATTTAAGCCAACTTTGAAGACTTTCAAAGTTATACATGCCAGAATATGGTATATTAGGTTGTTTTAAAACTCTAAGTGAGGATTTGCTATTTTAGTTGACTTATTCAAAGTTGTGATTAATTATTGATGTAATCTTCTGCCTTCTGAAGATGTTTGTAAATAAACAAAGAAAGATTCAATTGTTGAACTCGGTTGCAGGGCTTTGTAGTTTAGTAGCATATTGCCCTACAATCCACTTTATAATTCACCTATATGATCATGGGTTCTAGTTGTGTTGGTAACAGGATCGACATCTGATTGCAAAAAGTCTGTTGTCACACTTATATAATGTGGTAACGTTTTTGTGAATCACTTTGCTGATGCGTTGTTGGGTTTTGCCCGCATTTTCACCAAGCGAGTTTGTATGATATAGAATGTACCTCAACCCTAGTGAAAGGAACTGTGAAATTTACGCCATTAGGAGGGCATGAAAGAATGAAAGCAAAAAATTATCTGCCTTTGTAAAAAGAGCAGCTGACTGATTATCTTCATCATTCATACTTGCCAACATCGTACCATAAGGGTGATGGCGCAAATACCTATTTCAACGTCTACTGTGGCCACTTTAGCAAACCAATGTAATGAGCCATCTCGTCCTGTTCGTCATCTGTGCTCATGACTGATTAGAGGCTCCAGATGGGTGGGTAGTTTGCATGACTGCATCCATGTCTTTCTTGTACTCCGCACTTGGAGTTGCCTTTAGTAGAAGTGACCATTATAGACAGGTTTCACTGTAGTTCGTGATCGTTTGTACATCGTTTATTTAATTCTCATTAATTACTATTTTCCTGTACTTAGCACGACACAGCTATGTAATGTGAATCCATCTGTAATCTAATCAATCTAATGTCTGTTTGTAATTTGCTGTTGGTAGTTTCCCCTAATTCATTTACAAACTTGTTGATCTTAAATCACGTGATCCGATGTTATGTAATGTGTTTTCGTCGAATGAAAGATCACTGTGATTCAAGCCAGAAAAAATGTCACTTCTTTGACTTACTGCGCGACACGGCACAGGTTGCTTGCGTGATCACTTCAGACAGGTTTTACTGTTGTTTATTATTTTCTAATGTATTAATTTAGATCCTGTACACTTCATTAGGTGAAAAGCAGAATGCAAGCCTTTTTACAGAGGAAGCAACTAGAGGTTGATTCGTTCAACAGAAGAGAATTTTGTAACATGCCAGAAGCAACTAACGGTATGGAGACATTGCATCTAGGAACAGAGACTGCAGTACAGTTTAGGAGTAAATCATTGTCATCATCTTTATTTATTCAGAAACTATTAAGCCATATGACTGATGCATGGTACAGTAAATACACTACAAAAAGATCTTCGACAGACACGATTAACCTAACAATGTGTGAAAACCAATTGAAAACCATGTGAAGTTGGAAGCCCCCTCCGTAAATTCATGTGAAAAAACAAACACCAAACCATGTGATTTTTCATGGTTTTCCATGTGAATTTGAAAACAGAAGTAAAAGTATATCATTTTGTAGTAAAACCGTTAACATTAAATTATGCTGTCCGATGTCTCAGGTTCAGGGAAATTCTAATTAGTACCCCAGTATGCTTTGAAATTGTATTTATTTAAGTTTATTTCATTCTCCTCTTGTAAATTGTGAAATAGGTTTAAATGGTTCTGATAATAATGTGATTTTTTCTGGCCAATTTGAGGATCGAAAATCCGGTAATTTAGTTAAGCAGGAAACTAATCTTTTAAATTTCAGAATGAGCGTTAATTTCTCTTTAAGGACTATATGCAAATAACATTTGAACACAATTAATTAGATATCAGTTATCATATTTTTTCCGCAGACGATTTGACTCATTTTCTCCGGAGAAGAGATAAACGATAATTGCATTCGCAAAACTCATTCTACTCACAACATTCATATCACATTAAATCAATTCTAACTCAAAACCTAGACAATAGAAACCTCCTGTCTAGTTGAAACGCTACATTACACACGTTTCAATTCCCAGATGACTTCTCTTACCAATCACGAGCATGCAGAACAATGAGAAACGCAGTACATTGCATACTGAACTAACAATGAAGCATTTGGAGGGCCCTGAGGGAGACAAGTGAAAGCTTATCAGGATAGCCTCTCTAAATAATGACAATGATGATGATGATGAATTGTCCTTCAGAGCAATAATCGTATCCAATTTATCTCTAAATTTATCAAGCTAGGTGAATATTTAGGAAGGAAAAACAATTTTAAATTTCAGTGGAAAATGCGATAGATATTGAATCCGTAATAGAACATGGTCTGAAACTACTTGACAATTAAAGTGTAAATTGTATGCTTGTTAACGATCCTCATCTATAATTACTGTCAAATCAAGAATGAATGACTACGCGGTATACAATCTGATAGCCGCGCAAGGAGCGTATCCTAATTCTATTGTCAATATGTCATGAATATGGATGTATATATCAGAATATGCCAGACGTCTGCATAATGATTTTCTTTTTGTGCAGTATCGCTACTATTCCCTGTTTTAGTATGCTGTTAGTTTTGTCAAAATGTACTTGTCTGTGGTGTTGTTTCCATAGCACTGATCTCACAATACGCCTACACAGACAGTAAACCACTGTGTCAATTTCTACCAAAACAACTTCCTTTGCCCTCCAGAGCTCAGATATTCTCCTCGGTTCTCGGCTGCAATGAAGTTACATTTCCCTGGAAGACAAACAGGACAATAGAAATTGAAGAGCAAAGGCGGCTATTTGCACATAAAAATTGACAATGTGACATTATTTGGCAATGTGACATTGTTTCTTAGCTCAGCAATACGACTCTCAAGAGACTGAAATCAACCCTTTGCAATCATTTGAGCTCAGCGGTATTCCGAGGCAAACACAGCTAATTCAAGGTGCCCATTCCACAGCGATAATTTTATTACACTTACAGAAAACCTAGCTCACCTTCAAGGCAGCCCTTTGCCCCTTTCACAAGCGGCTCCGTCAGATTTTGAACCAATTTGCATTATTCAACTTTGACCTTGTTTGACCTTTGCCGCTGTGTGGTGTGTTTCAAATTCTAAAACTGTGCATAACAAGACCCTTGTTGTTTCCCAGAAGTCCGAAATCCGTACTTGCTCATGCGTATTGTGTAATAGGCACCATGTTTTGAACAAACAAACATACATACATACACACAAACAGACTGCCGTTGTTGAAATTTAGATATAGATGGCTACTAAGACTTGTTCGACGATCTTTCTTTCTGCAATTACTGTAACTCAAGTGTCCCTCATCTTGTTTAGAGTCAACATGTGCTAGAACTGACGCAGCGTACATACAGAGACGAGGAAAAAAGAGCATCGTTGAAGGTAAATTCATCTACGGGCGCAAGTGACGATGGTATTATCATATTCATAAATAATACTACTTATCAAAGTACAGTGAAACCTGTCTATAACGGTCACCTCTGGGACCTGAGGAAAATGACCTTTATAGACAGGTGGCCTTTCAGTCCAGGTTGATTTCTATAGAAAGTGTCATTTTGTGGATATGAATAGTGGCCTTTATACACAGGTGGCTGCTCTATAGAGGTGACCGCTAATACAAGTTTGACTGTAGTTTCATAAGTAGTTTTTTGTTGTTGATTGCTTGACGCCTATTTGATACCAGAAGAGACAACCACACATGTAATGATCAAATATGACAGGAAATCAATCCTAAATGCATTCAAAGTTGCCTTTCTTGCATGGCATTATTCAAGTTTGTTTGTTGATAGGAAGATCCAAACCAGCAATTGCAGTCTAAGACTTCTGCCTAATGTATTGTAATGTTGAGCCATAAAGTATTTCTCTTAATTATACTGTCTTTCACACCTATAGGACGGGATTTGCTGTAATATGATGATGATGACTTGTTTTGGCATGTCGCAACCTGCACTTTGTTTTCAGACAGAGGACTTCTTTGGCACACCGTAAATAGTTTTGTTTAACATTTTCTGTATGTAGCCTCATTAGTCATCACGGTGTTAAGAAAGTGTAGAAATTTCGCAAATATTTAACAAATTTATTCGCATATTTTGAAGTTATCTAATCTATACTTGTTGAAAATATTTCGTTTTTGTATTCCGTCCTCAATATCAAATGTCCAATTTTTTTCTGAAGTTCTTTAGGTTATGTAATTTAGTTTTAGACATTGTAACTTAAATTATCATAGACGTAGACTAATTTTATTAGTTTAAATAATTTTATGTATATAATGGTCACGTTTGGGACCTGAGAAAAATGACCTTTATAGAGAGGTGGCCTTTCTGTTCAGGCTGATTTCTATGGAAAGTATCACTTTGGGTTATGAAAAGTGGCCTTTATAAACAGGTGGCTGATCTATAGACGTCTCCTATAATACAGGTTTGACTGTATGATAATTGAAAGTGCAGTGGAAGATACACGAACAAGCAGCAGACCGACGACAACATGGGCTGATGACTTAAATAATTGTCTGGATACACTGTTGAAGAAATGAAGAAGACATCTGGTAGCAGCGCTTGTGTCGACCCAGAGTGCATGATTGGGTGCTCCTACGGTCTCCCCGGTTACGGAACTGACGATGATGATGATAAAGTTTTATTGAAGGACTCATAACTTCCTTTTGTCAACTTGATTGGTCTCCAATAAACAAACTCTGCATGTGATATATTAATAAATAATAATAATAAATAAAACGTTGTAAGATATAATTTTGTCCACAAGTTGGTGTGATTGTGCTCCACGAGATTTTAACCACCGCCAAGAAGCCAAATTTTAACAAATCCATCCAACAAACTGATCTGTGTTCCCTTTTAGATTCCTTCCTTTAACAGATCATGTAGATAATTTTTGCAGTATCTTTTTAATTCTGTATATAATTAATTGCTCGCCATTCTGTAAAGCGTACCCTAGAGGTAACTGTAAAATACACCTGTATATTACAGTTGAATGTGAGGATAAATAAATATAATGATAATGATGATGATGATGATGATGATGATGATGCCAAAAGGCACGGCGATTTACAATGTTGCACTCCAACATAGGGAAACTAGTAATCCAAGTACTTGAAGTTTCACTAAATCATTTTGCTATTATCACCATTTGTTTCTTCTAAAGACATTAACTTGATTGGATACTTCTTCTTGGCATTACAGTTACTGAAGTCTCTAACGTTCATCGCGATTCTGTTCGACTTCCAACATTTAAGAAACGGCGGAGATCTGACTACGTATGGCCTGCAACTCATCCTTCCATGGCACTTGAAATTGAATTTGTTCCGCCTGAAGTTAATGAAAGACTAGGCAAGATGGAAGAGCACTTAGGTACGATAATGCAGCACTTTGCCTGTTTGCTGGTTAGTTATAGCTTAGCTGCTGTCTGTCTCTGCTTAGTCTGTTTATCAAGAATGCGAGTTTACAACGGTTTACAATAGAAACCTTACGATAACGGCCAGTTCATTGACCTATCACTGTAGTGAAAAAGAAAAATCAGTCGTTATAGACAGGTTGATTTCGATAGGATCTTTGTGTTGGAGTTGTTTTGCTGTCTGTCTGTCTGTCTGTCTGTCTGTCTGTCTTGTCTGTCTTGTCTGTCTGTCTGACATCTTACCCTTCACTCTTGTCTGTATTTGTGACACCGAGTCCATCTGTTGATCTGTTGATATCGTTATCATTATACCCATCTTATATCTTATCATGAATACACAAACAGCTCCTTTCACTCGTGGCTGTCTTGAGATGCAAGAGGGCCCACAGATAATCTGTGAGAGAGCCTAAAGCACAAAACGTCGTAAAACAATCTACTGCTGCTCGAAGTTGAAGTCATGTTTGACAATCTAAATACTTAACATTTGAACACTGAAAATTGTCGTTGAGAAATGACCCTATAGAGCTTTTGGGGGCTAATTAAGCGCGTGCTTTGAGTATTGGCTTTACGATTTATATCTCTGCTACTGCTGCGATTTGGTTTTGTTCATTTTTTGCTGCAGGCCAAAAACTTCTGTCTAATCGAGTCAAGCAAGACATATATCAAAGAATAAGAGATTTGGAGAAGCGCATTTTATACTTGGAAGGACTCTCTTCGGAATATTTCAGATTTGACAGGGTACGAATTTATTGTTGTCTCAAATTGATGAGAAATTAACGCTATTAGTTCAGTCTCTACTAATTTCTGTATTCCATTCTGATTTTACAGAGGGTTAAAATTTCTCCAAGATTTAGTGAGAGCGCCGCTCAATTTAAAAACGTGAGTTTGGAATCAATGACGTTCGATAAATTTCATCATTCAAGCCCATTTTTTATCCTTTTGTTTTTTTTCTTTTTAGGCTGATGTTGATATAATTGATGATAGGATATATCAATTGCGTAAACAACTATTAGGGAAATGCGGCTCTATTCCCATGCAAGATGCGAATGCGAAAGATTCCTAGCTGAAGTCTCGCATTCCTAGCTGAAGTCTCGTCTGGAAAAACGTCTGGAAGTTTGTCTGGAAAAGATCGAGCGGGTCTCTTGTAGTCTTGAACTGATTCGCGATGTCTTCAGTGGATTTCTTGACGAAGTGGACCTTATAATCCGAGTTATCCGAGTCTCTTATTGCAATCATGATTATTTATTTCACGAAACTGACTCAATATTTTCGAATGTAAAAATTTGTCGTACATGTATTTTATTGCCGCCATTGAATGATCTATGAATTTATAAACATATATAGATGTAAATAATTACTGAGCAACTGGTGTTGTCTGTACCGTATATACAGATCATGGTATAACCCCCTGCAATGCTATTTCACTTGTAGAGACTGATAGGCCTCAGTCAAGGCTTTAGCTTCTGTTTTTCTTTCCTTGCCACAAGGCTTGCTGATCCTCTTCCCTCGTAGTTGTGAAGCAAACTAAGACTTTAAATCCGTCCTTGTTGTAAATAATTGATTGAATCTCACTCCTCATAGCCGCCAAGCTTTTACCAATTTAGCTCCAATCTTTTGAATCATCACAAAGCGACGAACACGAAAACTAATTAATATTTATCTTTCCCGAGCACCAAAACAATATAAATCCAAACCTACTCGACAGCGAGAGAGATTTCACTGTCTCGTCTTCGCAAACTCGCTGTTTTTCTTTTGCGACTCTCTTCCAAACGTTCGACAATAAAAATATATTCTCAACAAAGTGTTGTTACTTTGAAATGACGAGAAAAGGTAAGACTGCTTGAATTCTGATCTTCAATTAGCTAAATTTTCAAATATTTTGTTGAAATATTTGATGTCACAACTCAATTATTGGAGTCAACAGCGTTTCATTATGAAAAATCAAATGCCAATGTTTTCAACGGAAAATGTCTTAGTATTTTGGTCACCAGAAGCAACAGTTTGGAGTGACTAATTCAATGTCTTACAATATTTTCTGTTACATTTACTAGCAGCTATTAGATTGTTTCAAATAATTATATATTTACGCTTTGGGATTCTCTGTTGAAGTATTCGCTTTATCTTTTGTGGAAATTCAATGTTGATTATTGTTGGAATTACAGCGGAGAGTGTGCTTCGTATAGCAGATGGAATTGTTCGAGTTAAAAGATTATTTCAAGTTATATCCGCATTCCAGTGATGCACAGTTCCGTTTGTAGTAAAGTATACATACTTTTGGAATATAAGCAATAATAAGGTTAAGTATGAAAGCTTTGTTGCATCTTTTATGCGGTACTGTTAGTAGAATGACAGTCAATAGCGATGATAGAGTTTCGGCTTGAATACTTGAGAAATTTTAAAGACGAATTATTTGAACCTGTAATGTAATAAATATAAATAGGGCTACTAGAACAAAACGAACTTATCTTGAACAAGGTCTAATTTAGGAGTTTCGGACTGGAAGCTTTGGAAACAGTAATTTATGGACGAATTCTTTCAGCAATAAATATAAATATCTGATAAGTAGCTTTTTGCTTGTTATATTAACAATAAAAATGAGGGATAAAAACAGTGTGTTGCAACGTTTCGACATGTTGAAAATATGTCGAAACGTTGCAGCACACTGTGTTTTTTTATCGCTCATTTTATTGTTAAATATAAATATAGTTAAAGAATGAAATAAACTTATCTTGACGGACTTCTAATGTAGGAACTTTAACTTTGATAGGAGCTTTTATACGTGTTTTGCGTCTTTCAAATTTTCATATGTATTGTTTTCAACTTTTGAGGTCTGCGGAGGGAGATAAGGGTGGGGCGCCTTTTAAAGAGAGAAAATTGTTTAAGTGTTCTGGCTTGCCGCAACTGAAAATGGTTCTAAAATTAGAATCAATCAACCACACAGAAAAAGTAGAGGGACTATTATTGCAATTTACAAACATGCTTTCTCAAAACGTTTACGAGATAAAACAGTAAAATTGTAATCGAAATACCGTATGAAATTTGTCCGGCGTGCATGCCAGCAGTGTGCCGATGGGAAATATATAATTTAAGACATCGCCACAGTTCTTACTTTCGTCGACGCTACTGTATTCTTGTCTCGAACCAATAGTCCAGGAAAGAATAAACTTGACATCATGCTGTGATAATAACCTGAGACATAATAACATAATAATAAAAGAGAATTAGATAATTATGGCTGGTTAAAACCTTGGGTAAAACTAGTCTTTGAACACGGTTGCCTTGTGAAAACATGTTGAACAAAATACGATGTCTCGATGTTCTGAATTGAAGCAATTTTATTCGGACAAAGTAGAATCTAGAGAGGAATCTAGAGAGAACAGAATGGAATGAATCGTTTATATAATTATGACGCCTCAAGGCGCGTTTTATACTCAGCGGGGTACGCGATAAAAATGAGCCTGCAATCCGGAAGCAAGCGAAGAACCATTTGTCTGCTTCAACGCGGAATTTATCAGTGGAGCAATTAGATGCTCTGTATATTAAACTTCAAGGGATAACAAGACTGTTGGTTGAGATCTCGGGAATGCCTCCAATTGGTTTGTACAAATTTGTGTTGTGGAAAGGTTTTCACTTGTACGTGTTGCATGTCTGGTTTCCGCTACAAACTCGAGGATTTGTACGTCTTTTGTTGCTTGCAACTGTTTCTGTAATCTTCAAGAACTGAGAGCGCTGACAAGTTCAATAACAAGCCTTTGAATAAGTTCTTACTCCATGCTGAGTTATATTTCAATGACCGAGAGAAAGAGTAAAAGATTTCCCGTTGTTTACAACTAATTGTGTGCAAGTTTGTCTGTGGTCATGTCTGTATGTTTGAGGTGCGAATATTGTTGTTCCTGTCTTTATTCTGTTGCAATTGATACACAACTGTTTGCCTGTGAAATTCTTGCGGAACCTGCGGTGAGATGGAGATTACCACGTATACAAGTCTATCAATGCATTTGCATGACCAATTCTTGATTGAATTGTCTTTCTAATTTTGGCTGTTTATAGTCTGTGCTCTAGCGGTGTGTCATGTTCAAAGGCAGAGCGTGTGTGCAACGGCTTGTTGTAACCTACCGACCAGCAGTTCAATATCTAAATAGATTTAATCAGTAATCAACAGTCGATAGAAAATAGCCCAGTGTTCACCTTTATAGAATTATGAAATTTCTGTTCTTCGTTATCGAATAACAATTACATAGTTGATCTAATTTTATTGAGCTCACGTTGGTATGTAGTCGTGAAGTCGCACGTTTCTAGTGAGTTTTATAAAACGCAACAGCGTAAGTTTTTACTGCATTTTATCGTGATTTTATCACCGCCGACCTTTCTGTTATCGCTATTTCCGTGAGGTCATCTGAAGCAGAATCCTTTTGTTTACAAATTCTACCAAGACAAGAGCGTAAACCTTGCACGCAAAAGCTCGGTCTTTTATCCTGAACCCGCCAGTGATGTGTGCACTTACAACGACACACTTGAAGACTTTGTGGCAGATTTCAATCCAAATAGACTAACTTTAGATCGAATTTGGTATGGTTATGTCTGATGGGAAATCTCCTTCGACGCGAATGGCGATGACGCATTTTCACAGCTTCTGCCTTCTCTGTTCATTGAAGCCAATTTTATCTGATTTTATAAGGTGCAGCTGCTTCTGTTGTGTAAATTTGATCACGTTTTATTCTTGAAATTGTGTGATTTTCTGACATGTTTTGGGTTGCCTGGTGTCTGTCTGTCTGTCCGTCTCGTCGTTGTGGTGAGTGACTGGTCCCCCCTGTTGCGTCCTATTTACTTTTCCAACATGGCTGCTGTCCCTGTAGGTGTTAAGTTGAAGCCAGCTGTCGTTGAACAGCCTTTGAAAGCAGACATGCAGCTTCAGCAGCCAGGAGAACGAATAGTTCGACGTATGAAACTATTTGGGCAGTGGGAAGTTGAAGGAACTGCCTCGAATTGTGTTCCACGGTAAGTTGTTGTGATTTTATCGCTCGAGTGAATGTTTGTTTGCACCAAGCTGAAAACGTTGTCCTGATTACCTTTATCGTTCCAACTCGGACAGAAACATCTGTCCGTTGTCTCTCTGTACTGTAACTGGTCGCAATTGCTTGCTAAACAACCTCTGCTGGCTATTTGACTGTTCTGAAAGCAACTATCATGTCAAGCGTGAATTCATTGATGAATTAGCCTGATCAAGATTTCGTTTATCAAAACGGTTTGAAAACAATCTAATGAGACACTGTTTCGTTTTGATTGCAGTGTCTGTTCTCTCCGCTTCACCAAACTGGAAGTCTTGCAACAATTGGAATCAAATCTAAGTGATGTTGCTGTGTGTGTTGTTATGCAGGTAGGCCTTTGACTGCCTGTCAATTTGCAGTAAATGTTTTGCTCTTTTTGATATGTTAAGTTGGCAACATTGTGATGTACTTCACCAGTAGGAGTATAAGATAATAAACCTGTTGCAGTGGTTCCCTGGAGTGTCTCTGTTTACTCAACTCTAAACGTAAACTAAGATTAAGTTTACAATGTTGAAATGCAGGGATACAAGTACAAGCCTAACAATGGTGGATATAAATATATATCTGTAGAATTTATCGATCTCTGGATTCAAACAATTTCCCCAGAAGAGGACTGTACCAAATTAGGAGCATGTATTGGTCCAATGTCCTTGGTATCTAATGATTACGGCCCGCAAGACAATAGAAGAGATTCGTGTAATAACTAAACGAATTAAATCATATTACACAAGAATCACATAGGAGACGCAGCCCCATTGGTCGCAACCATCAGACACACTTTAATTAAGGTTTCACTACAATTTATACTGAGCCAATTTACATATTGTCACAAATTACCAGGGCTGTAAAGTAACTAGTTACTCGAAAAGTTACTTTTCGAGTAACTTTTTAAAGTAACTTATTACTTTTCACTGAAAGTAACTTTCTGTTGTAACTAGATACAATTTTTCAAAGTAACTAGTAACTTTTGAAAGTTTCATTTGTTTACGATTAGTTACTTTTCAATTCTAGACGTTAGTTGATTGTGGGTACCTTTAAGATACAATAAGCTTGAAAGCATTCATGTATGCATGAAAAAATCCACCGAAGATGGTGAATTGGAATCTGTTTAAAATACACATGTAAATTATACCTTCTTGTCTTACGTTAACACCGATGAAAGTAACTTTGAAAGTAACTGTAACTAGTAACTTTTCCTGACAGGCTACCAATAACTTTTGAAAGTTACTTTTAGAAAATAGTAACTTTAAAGAGTAACTTTTCATTTTCAAAATAGAGTAACTTTAACTGTAACTACTAACTAGTTACTTTTTAAAGGTAACTTTTACAGCCCTGCAAATTACCCAATGAGAAACAAGCACGAGGACAGTCACATGTTCAATCCCTAGCTACCAAAACGTAGGACTTTTCTAAACACAAACGAGGTTACACACAAAACACGAAAACGAGGCCAGTGAAACTACAATATCTGTACAATGTACATGTTTCAAATTCCTCAAATTATTTGATTCAAATGCGGACTGAGGATGTGCTCAATTGCTTATACTGGAATCTTTGTATTTTGCACAACAGCACAAGTCGGACAATCTGTGCAAATTTTTATTTTGTGTGTATCTGTGTAGTGCAGGTTGGACAAGATATAGAATTAGGAATATGGTTTGTATTGGGATCTATGGCAACGGATAGAAATAGGACCAGGGCTTTAATATTACTCGGTCTGCAGTGTTCCATTACTGTTACAATTACTTTTTTGAATAATTACTTGATTACCAAAAGTCTTTAATTCTCCAAAATTCAATCAATTGCCATTAATGATATTTTAACAGTAGGCTACAGTGAAACCTTGTTATTGTCACTGTAATTTTCCAGTAAAAAATCGTGATAATAAACGAGTTGTGATATTAAGCGGGTTGAAATGTAGTTAAGTGCAATTTAAATGAGGGTTAAACTCGCACCATAATGTCTGCAGATCATGGGGTCGTAATCAAGTCTTGTATGATTGTGGCACAGCTTGCTGTCTTGGGTATGTCATCAGGCGGTGCATCCTTGCAGTTGGTCTCATTGCCACGTGCATGGCCAGAATAGCAGGGTTAGGCAGGAGATCCTCGTAATAGCCACTGCTTGCAAGATCCAGAACATTGGCTTTGCCAGAATTCCTGCATCGGCTGGAAGTCGAACACGAGGCGTTGCACCACAGTAAATGTGGTTGGGATGCGTGAAATTTCCCCACCCCGTCCTTCCCTTAAATCCATTTATAGTAGATAGTAATAGGAATTCCACTGACTTAGCAGTGTGTCTGGTTCTTGGTTGTGGTGACAGGTTTGCTATCTCGATTAGGCTACTGCCATTCGCGAGGAAGCAGCCCCCACCAAACCGATTTCTGCTATCCGCATCCATGCAGCTCCCATCAAACCAAGCACCAAATGCCAAACAACTTATATATGGTGATGAGTTAAATTAGTTGATTCTGACTTTATTTGTCTTATTTCAGGGATCGCGGAGAAGCCTTCGCTCTGACAGCATTCCTGTCGCATCTTCGCAGGCCAATGATGTTGAGATTGACCTTGCGTTTTCACTCCAGGTAGGCCTACAATGGTACATGGCAAACTTGGTTCATATAAAGATCAAATGCAGGATATTTACCAAGCTGTAGTGATAACGACGTTTTCATAGATATGTATTGTATACTTGTAGTGCTAGAGGAACTTGGAAATCGTACTGATGCATGACGAGTTTAAATGCGTTACACCAATTGTAGCTAAAATGCATTCAAATCACAGTTTGTTACATCTGATTTGATATTTAAAAATCTATATTCCACAAAGGTATGTTACGCCGCTTATGCGTGTATGTATGTCTGTTCAAAACCAAGCACCTGCTACTCAGTACTCATCAGCAAGTACATTTTGACTAGCTCTGAGAAACAACAAGACCTTGGTTGTGAATGGTTTTGACACCCACTGCCTACTTAGGCCAAGACTCAAACTAGGTTTAAGTTAAATAATGCAATTTGGCGCAGAATCTAACAGCTCCTTTTTTGCAAAAGAATGACTTGAAGTCGAGCTATGTTTTATTCAAATTTGTTGAAATTATTTCTGTGGAATAAGCACCTCCAACTTGCTGTGCTTGCCTTATCAAACCGTTTTGCTTTTTATGAATATGTATAAAAACTTTTAAGCTGGCATTATTTAAATAAATTTAAGGTACTTCCGCCAGTGCATGTGGTGTAGGATCTCTTGGGGTTATTTTTATGTATATTATGTTGAAATGTAATATTTCAGATTATGCTTTTGGAAAATATTCGTAAGAGGCGGTAACGATGACGTGAACGTTTTTATGATCTTCAGTATCCTCACTTCCTGAAACGACATGGTAACACTTTGCGTGTGATGCTACAGAGGAGAAAGAAGTACAAGAGAAGAACAATTCTCGGTTACAAGACGCTTGCCATTGGTGAACTGAACATGTCGCAGGTAGAGCACCATGATGCAATGTTACCTAAAACAAGCGAGCATTCTTGCACTCTCAGCACTCCAGAATGAAGCTAACCTTGTGACATCATTGTTCAATAATGGCCAGGGTCGATCGCCAACATCTAGCCCATAACTATTTTCTTCAGGAGTATATAGTTATACAGTCAAACTTGTATTAGCGGCTACCTCTATAGAGTAGCCATCTGCATATAAAGGCCACTCTTCATAGCTCCAAAATGATACTTTCTATAGAAATCAACCTGGACAGAAAGGCCACCTGTCTACAGAGGTCATTTTTCTCAGGTCCCAGATGTGACCGTTATAGACAGATTTCAATGTATGTTGCTGATAGACAGGTAATGGACTTGCCTAGCACTTTACTATGACTTGAGGTTAATATGTCTTATTGCAAGCTATGCTTTATCTGTTTAACAGATGTCGATGATTTGTTGTTACAGGCTCTACAGGGATGCACTCCATTGTCACTGAATTTGTATGCCAAAGGAGGATATACACCTGCGGCAAAGTTGAGCATAGCTACTCTCACCAGGTAACACTTCTATAGGTCTAGTAATCACTGTTGTCACATGCTGGTTCTAGTAAATAGTACATTGAATGCCCCAGCAGAAGATATATCCCCAAAATTCTTTGATCAGATCTTGAGAATGTGCGCGCAAGCTAGCGCATCAACACAAATATGGCACTTCTATTCCACAATCAACTGATTTATCACTTGTTGGTTGGATTTTAATGCGTTTTTCAATGCCTTTTACTTTACTTCATGTTATTTCTATGTTGTATTCTTGAATCATCATTTTAGTCAACCAATTGACCAAGATTGGCACTCGTCAAAACTGGCTGGTAAGTTATCTCATTTATTAGAAAAGAACTAACGGTCAAACTTCTCTATGCAGCTATACTTCAATTTGGGTGTTTTTGGGGAGCTTTAGCCTTAGCCACAGTAATTGAGAACGTAAGCAGATGGTTGCTGTGTTGAGATGACTCTTAACCCCTGTCCTGCTGGTAAAACTATTTAAATGAAGACGTGAAGTCGCTTCACCAATTGCTGATTGGTTGCTTGCTAAGGACTAACTATCTGATTGGTTATGTGTTGCTACTTTTGACCTGTTTCAAAGTGTGTATACCCGCCAATAGCAAGACAAGGGTTAATTTGGATTCAACTGTATTTAACTCAGCAGCTAGTTTCTGCTCCAGTAACCGTCCCATAGGTGCAGACAGTATATGTTAACCCTTGTCCTGCTCATAAAACTAGTTGAACAAAGACTTGAAGTAGCTTTATGGCTTGCTGATTGGTTGATCGTCAGGGACCAATTATTTGATTGGTTATATGTTGTTACTTTTGACTTGTTTCGAAAACGTGTAACACGTCAATAGCAGGACAAGGGTTAAATGCTGCTACCATAACATTTGAATTTACTAAATCTATTGTGGTGTTCAAGTTGCATGAGAGATTGAATAGAGATTGCCTTATTTCGTTCATCATTCATTGGTGGTTATCGCTTTTGGTCTTAAACATTTCATTGTAGAAGAAGTCCTACTTTCTTGTAGCTTTCATTACTTGTTCATGTTGCTGTTCGATATATTAGGTTCTCTCAATCCCAAAGGCCTACCGATATTAGCGTGTTTGTATCGGCGCCAAGATACTGATATGTTACACTATGTCAGCACAGATATGTGGAAAAAGAACAGATGAAAATAAATGAAAATTATACTACAGTCAAACCTGTACAAGTAGTCACCTCTATACAGGAACATGTGTACAAAGGCACTCTTTGTAACCCCAAATGACACTTTCTATAGAAATCAACCTAGATAAAAAAGCTACCTGTCTATAAATGGCATTTTCCTCAGGTCCTTAAAGTGACCACTGACCTTTTTAGACAGGTTTCACCTTGAACATTTACATATTGGACCATTGGCATATCGAGATTATATCAAATCAGATCGGGAACTTCCCATATCAAACAGCACTACTTTTCGCTTATTGTTGAGTCTTTTTTCTTTCTAGGCACAGACAATTGTAATTCATCAGAGGAAGAATGTGACGATGAATCATACAGTAGTGACATTGATGACAGCGCTGGAGAACTTGATCATTCAAGGGTAAGTTGATGTGTCATCAACGCGCAAGTCTGGGGATTCATAGGCTTACTGTTGAGTTTGGTTACTTGGACTTCAATGGGACTCGTGATCTTTCAGCCAACACAGTGCAGTGGAATAGCAGTTACCTGAATAGCAGTTACCACTCCTGTTTTGGGCTGTACAGAGGGTGTTAGTAATACAGTTGAGTTTGTACCAAAGTGTTGACGTCTTGCAGGATGTTGCAATGCTGTGATAGTTTGATTCATTAGATGAGCAGCTTGTGGTCTGATGCTACTTATCATCTCTCTGTAACAGTTGTAACTTCAGGAATATTGTGAAAGGGAAATGTTCCACAGCTTTGTCACACTTGTGATCACTTGCTTACTCCGGCTACCTTACAATATTTTACTTCCCACCAACCAAGCACCGACACCAAACCTGTCACGTAATGGTTTAACTCTATATGGTCTCTCCATGACATTTGTAGCTTCAGTGATATTTCTTGTTTTTTTCTTCTTTTTTCACAGGTGCTAGCTGACTACGAACGCTCTTCTGGTAGAAGAAAGGTAAAGTCTGAGATGTCTTCATTAAATTGTAGGTCTAAAGTTATTGCTAATGGCAGCTGCTATTGTACTAATTTTAGTGCATTTTGATATGCAAATGAGATGCCCTCTGCCACATCTGATGGCAACAGGAAATTGCTTTTGGTGAAGTACATTCACTTGTTCTCTTTCTTATGATTGTCAATTTCAAGGATTATTCTCAGCTGTCAAACAGTAAAGCAAATGACGCTTATCTTATTTCTCCTCGTATAAGTTGCTCTTGAAATTCTACAGTTTTGGTTTAAAAATGGGATGTGACTTACACGAAAAATGAATTGTTAGATTCTTCTTTCTGTGTATTCTTTCCTTCGTGCTGCTAAACTGGGGTGCGGCTTATACCTGTGGGGGGTATATAATACTAGAATGATCAATTGATCACCCAATGTTTATGTGTTGCCTCGATATCTTTTTAGCCATCGAAGAATTTGAAACAAAAGTTTGTATCAATGCTGTTTAAGAAACTAAAGATCTCCGATGTTGTAAGTATCCAAGTCAATTTCATTGGTACATTTAATATTGCGTTATGATACCTTTGTAGTGGTTGATGCGCGGTCGTAGTTTCATTCCGTCATTGTCTAGTCACGTGCTTTTATGAAAAGGTAGCTATGACATCTTGTAATCCTCCTCTTTGCCATCTGTACCTTGCTGTGTTAACAACTCTGTCTGTCTTGTATGCTACAAACGATGTGTCTAACGGCATGAAAACTCTGGCTCCAGCAATCATATGTACTCCATGGAACTCTGTCATCACTCCCTTTCATGAAATAACCAGCGGATCTCTTGTTGTATGTTTCTGTGTATACGAATGCCTGTCTCTTCGTCTTCCGCGTTTTAACGTATTTTCCCCATAGCATGCATCATTCATTCACTCTGAGTGGAAGATCGCAACAAATGTTATGTTCTCTTTGTTTAGGATCTAGAAGATGTACCTGCTGCATTATATGACGACCAAAATGAGGAACCTGACGTACAGGATGACTTCATGTTTGACGAAGATGATGATAGTGACAATGATAACGAGTTGTTTGGTGATTCAATCAGCATCGCATCAAATCCGAAACCTAAACTTAGGTAGGTACCTGCCGTGTAGATTCCCTTGCAAACAATATCACAATAGTATCTGAAGTGGGGCCAGTGGGGCGAGGGGGGCTGTGGTCCCTCGAGAGGAAGGTTGGCCCCTGGTAAGGAGAATTATTATTTTGTCATGGAATTCAGCTACATCTATATTCCGTATTAAGGTGTGCATTTTTAGATGAGCCCATTGACTTAAATATTTTTCAAGGCCCCTCATCTATGAAGGCAGTCGCCACTTGGGGGAAATCCTGACGCCACCCCTGCATTGTAGTCAACATAAACAAACATTCAGGGAATGACAGAAGCAAGGACCTTCCTAGGCTGGCTGGCTGCTGGCTGGTTGACTTTTAGAAGAAAATGAAAGGCAATAAATTGTCATAGAAGTTTGATAAACATAAATGCAACAGGAAATTTCAAGGGTCTTCCACGGCACTGCTAGTCAATGGTGAACAGACTAGCAACATTAATTTTTGACTAGTCTTTTCACATTGGCTAGTTTGAATCATGATTTCTGTTTAGGACCTCAGGTTGTCGTGGCTACCATATGCAAAAGGTTGTTAAGTAAAGACATATGTCACAGGTTTATGGTAGATTTACTGTAGTCTTGTATTGGTAATGCACTGCCTAGAACAAGGCTCTCTTTGGTTGGTAGGGTATAGCCCTTGATCAATAGAATCAAATTTCAGTTAGCCTTGTGTTGTTTGTGTCTCCTTGCTACATCTATATATATATTTCACAAGTGTCTGTCTGTATGTTTGTTTGTTTGTTTGTCTGTTCAAAACCAGGCACCTGCCACTCATTAGCAAGTACGGATTTTCCGACCTTTGGGAAATAACACGGCTCTGGTTGTGCACGGTTTTCAAAACAAACCGTGCAGCTCAAACGCTCAAACCAGGTCAAAATTGAACAATGCAAATTGGTACAGAATATAACGGAGCCGTTTTCGAAAAGGCCACCTTGAAACCAAGCTATGTTTTCTGCAAGTTTGATTAAATTATTGCTGTGAAATAGGCACCTTGAATTTGTCTGGCTTGCTTTTGCAAACCGTTCGAAAGGTTCGAAAGGATCGATTTCAGTCTCTTGGGACTCGAAGCTGAGTTTGAGAAGCAATAGGCAGCAGTCGACTCAGCATTCGACACTGCTGCTTTATAGGCTATAAAACTGAGAACTGTGATTTGTATAGGACTAATTTAACATCCATCCAAATGCGAAGCAACGATGCTGGACGCAGCTGCGATAGCAGCGCGGACCAGCTAGTTTACTCTAAAATTTGTTGTTGTATTCGTACTTTGAAATGGATTTCTTAGCTAGATTGATAATTTTCTTTTTTATTTGCAGACCTTTTTTCGATCAACTCAGTCGCAATGAAAGCCAAGCAACTTTAATTCATGAATTGGAGGTATGTAGACATTGACCTAAGTGGTTCTTCTGGCTGCTTAAGTGTTCTTTGTGCTTTCAAAGTACATTAGTCAGATATCTCATCAGTTAGAAGATCATCTCATTCCTTTCTGGATTCGTGTCTGTGTCGCCTGTACGGGTTACCGGTATTCTGCTTATGTACAAAATGCATATATGCACAATCTGCCTCTATGCAAACATTAAAGAAACCCAATTTAGTCTTTTTTTCCAGATCATATGTATGCACAATTCGCCTATGTGCAAATCGTTTTTGGGTTTGCTAGTTGTAGCATATCCTAGACTCATAAAAACAAAGGATATATAGCCATTTAGCCTTGTAATTTCCTGTTCAGGATGAACATAGAATTGTGATTAACTTTGAAGTCAAGGTGCTTGTAGTGGCTAACATGTGGATAGTGTGAACTTGATGCCGTCACTGTATTTCTTGTATAGTCTCGTAATCATAAGAATAAGAATATGTAACCGTGTCATCTTGTAACCACCCTCTCTGTCATCTGTTTCTTGTCACTCTGTGCTGTATTCTACACTGTGTCACACAACACAGAGCTCTGGCACTAGCAACCATATGTCCTTCTTGGAATTCTGTCATATCTCATTGTTGTGAGACCAGCAACATATTTCTCAAATATGTACATGCGGATTGTGGAATTCAAAATTCTTCACCTTTATCATGCTCTCTGCCTTTTATTGTTTGTTTGTTTATTTATTTGTTTGTTTGCTTGTTTGTTTGTTTGTTTGTTTATTTTGTTATTTATTAATTTCAAGGTAAGTTTTTTACAATTTGTTTCTTGGGGGTGAGAGATCACATATATATGTTATAAATACTTTTTGTAGGCTGATCAAAATTCAATCACCAGGGGACTTCGCGATGATGCCAGTGGCGAGGATAGTAAAGAGCTGAGTCCCGGGAGTGACTCTGATCACCACAATAAGGTATTACTGATCAGGTTGCCATGGAGTAATATTGATTTCATTCCAGAGTCCTAGGTAACTGAAGTCTGTAGATTTTTCAAATTTACGATCTTGGATCCCAGTAAACAAAATTGATGTGAAATGTTTTCGTATTTTACTGTTGAATCTCTTTTGTTTTCTAACATGTAACTAAGCTTTGTAGACTTTGAGAATGCCTTCGTAAATATATAAGTAGATATCAGTATATCATTAAAGACTTTGAGAGTGCATTTATAGGTGAATAGATAAATTTCATTATTACTACATAATTTGAGTCAAAGTTAAGTCATGTACTAAAAGATCACCATGAAACCATAAGCAAAATTCAATTGTGAGGTTCAATAACTGAAATGATTGGGTCGCTATTAAAGCAAATTGACAATAATCTGTTTGCTGTTTGCACAGTTCCTATTCCGCATTACTAACAATCAAAGAGAATTTCCGATAATTAAATTACGACACATGTTCATTGTTGAAATTGATAGATTGAAAATTCTAAATAGAAAAATTATAAATATTGTCAAACCTGTATTAGCCGCCACCTCTATAGAACAGCCACCTGTGTACAAATGCCACTCTCCGTTAGCCCAAAATGATACTTTCTATAGAAATCAACCTGGACAGAAAGGCCACCTGTCTATAAAATTCATTTTCACAGGTCCGAGAGGTGACCATTAGAGACAGGTTCACTGTATTTCACTTACAGATATATATATTTACCCTAAGTTTCTTTTGTTTGACAATACAGGAATTACATAATTACAACCAAGAGCAAGGGGAAAGTTCAAAAGGAAGACGTTACAAATCAGACGCAGTTCCTCTGAGCAGATATCAACAACGCAGCATCTCGTTTAGAGAGCGTCGAGACCACGAGCAATTGGAATCGTCAACTCATTCTCCGTTGCGACGACATGGCAGTGCTGATTTTGACTTGACCTTCCAGGTATGCTGTTGTTGATATGTCAAGGTTACACATGAAAGAGACGGTTGATTGCAACTTAACAAGCCTATTGCTTTCTGAAATGTTTGCAGAGATTACCCTTATCTTCTTGTAAAGTAAAAAAATGTAGATGTCACCTTATTTAACAAGGGTAGCCCAATAAACTGATGGCTTGTCTCCCTTGGGACCCTCGACAATTAAAACCACGGAAGACAACAAATATATGTGCCGGCTGGGCCGGGAATCGAACCCGGTACGCCTGACTGGCAGTGACACGCACTAGCCTCTTGACCACACCGACCACAATTTTATCTTCTTGAAGAATATTAAACCATATACGCATGTGTGACCTTGACATGAATTACTGTTTAGTTTTCCTAGTTAGCTTTCATTTGTTTTTAATTTAATTATTATACTTGGAGGGATAATTATGGTGATGTAGTTTAACTTAATTGAATGATTGAAAGGATTGATTCCAATCCGTGACAGCGTTCACCCCAATCTAATTGGCATCTGTTTGAAGCGGCTTCTTTCCTCAATATATTTCTCTGGAACTCAGTCTACAACATGTGTACATCAACTAGCAAAAGTAGCAAGGCTGCCTGCCCATGACCATAAATAGGTTCTTTGGCTGCAAATACGGCTGAAACAGTCAAATTTCCTTGTGCATTTGCACCTGTCTGCGTTTGCATATCGTGTAGGGCCTTGTAAGCCTTCCATTGGCTCTGTTTCCATCATTGGCTATATTGGTTGGCCTAGATTCAAGCTTAGCTTCCATTCTATTAGAAACACTGTCAATCACCAATGGTTCCATTGCAGCTGACCAGATTTTGTACCTGCCAGTGGTGATTCAAATACAAACATCATGCAATGACAACTGGTTGATTTGATTTGGGTAGCACACACCTGATAGAAATAGCTGTAACCCTGTCGGGGACTTGTAGAGCTCCCGAACAAACTGAGGTATCTTTATCATCATTTAGTCAGAATACAGACAGAAGTACATCTGTTTTCATGGAGCTAAGATCATAAACAAAATATACAGTACAAGAATTTAATGATTACTAAAGATTTTGCAATGTTTTTAGATTTTGTTTTAAGTGGCTACATTAGTAAGACTGCCAGACTTCCTTAATTTCCTGGAATAGTTCCATATCTACCGTATTTGTTACGCAGTGCCAAATTTTGTTGAGATTGTTAGATATTTCTAGCCAAGTTTGCAAGTGTTCCGTATTTTCCCTCTCCAGTCTGGCAACTCTATACATTAGGTACTTCTACTTATTTTGTAAACGTGGGCTGACTAGTATAGCCATTGTCTTGATATGAGATGGAAAGATGCGTTGATGGTGTTGTGCATTTAGATAGTGTGACTTGTGGTGAACTCGCCTCGATTAATCAACCTCTATTCAGTGTGTAGCCTCGTTTCACATGTATCTATAAATTAGTGTCATCTTGAATGATATTCATTCCCGAATGACGTCTCACGACCGAAGACACTGTTGTCTTGCTCTCCGTACGATTTCTCTCATTATACATAGAACACATCCAGATCTACACAGATCACACATACACGTACAGTCGTACACACTTCGATCACAACGGATCATAACACAACATGACTTGTTCTGTATTTAGGTTCCTGTGAAGCCATTGTCTGATCAGCTGTCTGCTGTGTTGATGTCGGAAGATTCTATGCCAGAGCATATCTTCCTTGCAAATGTTCAAGAGCCATTTGGACAGGTGAGTTGCATTGGACATTACTTACCAAGCACCTGGACTTACCAAGCTAAATTTAACGGCAATAACATTAGAAGCCACATCAATTGGAAATCCTTCTCACACTGTTGAGGACTAGATTGGTGATAGATGTGCCGCCGTTGATTTCAATTGTAATATTCTAAAGTAGCAGAACTGTGGGTAGATAGTGTCTAGTACGCCTACGACGAGGTGTGGGTTTTATTTATCTCACAAACGAAACAGATAAGTGAATATCGAGATTATTACTTTTCCAACATTAATTCTTCGATTTCAACCAGTGTTTGTAAATTTATCGAACCTTTTTTATTCTCAGCACTTGATGCAGTATTTACCTTGCAACAGTAGAGAGCTATATTTCCTCGAAAAGCATTTTGGGTCTACTGGTAGTTTACACTACACAAGATAGATCAAAACAAACCCTACACATCATCTGTATACATTTATGTTGTCTTTGTGACTATGAGTCACAGACAAGTTTTTTCCACCAGTGCCACCAAAGCAGTGCAAATTTGAGTAACTCTTTTGTGTCATTCCCAGAGCTGTAAGTAATCGTTACTAAAGTAACACGTTACCGGTAATCGTTACTTTTCGAGTAATTTTCAAGTGTAATCAATTACTTTTTTTGTGAAGTAATCTCAAGGGTAATAGTTACTTTTTTGATTCTGGTCATTCCAGATGTGAAGAGTAACATTTTTGATGCTGCAATAAAAATAACATAAATTGACCTGACAGAGAAACTGTTTTTGAAAGCTGCTCTCAGCATTCCAATTTTGATACTATGTTGCAGATGCATTCTTGTATAGTGCACTATAACCCTGTGGGTATATTCTGATTAAAACCCCAAAATTACAAACTGCTGCTTCCTGGCTAGACATCAGGATGTTATATGAATGTTTTAAGTCTATGGATTTTAATCAAATTCACCTTTCAAAATATGTGCTAGACCAAACGTGCATTCAGTTAATTGCTGTCGTAAGTGGCATAATTATAATTCATCTGCTTTTCAAGACTGTGTTATCAATTGTTTTTACATTTGCAGGTGTTAGCCATGAAGTTGATGGATCGATTCAGTCAGTTAATTTGCACCGCCAGCGACGGAGATGTTCAATCAGTCATTGCATCCATTGTTAACAAGTTGCAGAAATTGTAAGTAATCATTTGATTTTCTTATTTGTAATTAGATGGTTTCAACAAACTGTTGCTCGAAATTGGTCATTGGCAAGTAATTAAATAGCCCCCATCTCTGCGGCCATCTGTAAATAAGCAGCTCTCACCAAACCAAGCACCACTGCCAAACAACGTATCTATGGGGATGAGTTTAAATTCAGTAAAACTAAACAGTTATCCGTAGTTCCATAATCCTAGCAAATAAATGAACTAATTTAATATTACAATTAGTTTGAGAGACATCACAAACTATTATGACTTTGCACTCTTTTTTCAGTTGCAATAAACATGCTGACATGCCGCCTGCTCTCAAAATCGGTATCATCGGATCAGATCGTTACATGAATGTTGTCCTTCGTGCATATGTCGATCAATTCTCGCCTAAACCTACTGACTGGAACAGCTTTGTTCGCTTTCTCATCGTACCCGTTGGTAAGATTATGGACCGTTTATAAAGATGCTTCACATTAGATTTTGATTGATATTTAGTAAATCTGCGATTGTCAGAACAGTAGACGCAAGCTCCTTTCGGTGAGTTCAAATAGCCTCAAATCTGCTTTCATAGCTTGAGAACTGTGAGCGGGCGCAAGTGGAATTCTTAGCTGTTGGTAATTGGCCAAAGCCTTGGTCAAAACTGAACAATCAGAGCAGTGTTGTGCGACAGTTGTTTCATAAAACTGCTTGCAATGAAATGTTGATATTTATTTTATTATTTTCTTTATTTATTTGTTGATAATTACTTTTTTTGATTTCATCTTTTCAGGCACTTGTAAACTAGCATCATACATCTCGTCTTTTGACACAATGTACAATTCGCTCTTCATGGACGCATTCTGGCGCACCAGTATAGACCGACCGCAGAAGTTCATTGATGGTAAGCAGCCATGTTGATAGGCATTTGATCTGGAAATTGACCCATGTTCTTGTGATTAATACTCCAGATCTATTTACGTAGAGCTTTTCTTGGTATTTTTCATCTTTTCATTTGGCTGAATGTGCTTTATTTTGCTTAGATGTTGATGAAATTCAACGAAGACTCCTCCTTTACATTCAACGTGCCTCGGTTTCCCATTCGATACCAGTTGGTGAAGCCCTAATCACATATCGTTTGAGAAGGTGAGTTTGAAGGTCCGATTGAACTTTGTTTCCTTGCTGGATTCTTTGCTTGATGACAATGTTATTACAATCAATTCCGTCATACAGTGAAACCTGTCTATAACGGCTACCTCTGGGACCTGCGGAAAATGGCCTTTATAGACAGGTCGCCTTTCTGTCCAGGTTAATTTCTATAGAAAGTATCATTTTGGGGTTATCAAGAGTGGCCTTTATACACCGGTGGCTGCTCTATAGAGGTGGCCGCTAATACAGGTTTGACTGTACTCTGTAAGCATTACTGTATTTTGCTTTTCTGCTCTTGTTTGATTGCTGATGTTGTCATTTAACTGTTGTTTGTTTGTTTTCTTTTTCACAGCTCTGATCCAGATTCTGCTCAGCTATTTCTACCCTTCATCATGGTAAGCTTGTTGTTATAAGTTTTCTTGTTTTTCGTCTTGTAATATAAGTATCCTCTAGTGATGTCAATTATCCTTTGCTTTTTCAAGAGTGTTTGGGGGAGGGGGGTGTTTCTAGGATTTTAACTGCGCATAACATTGTGGATCTGGTGAATTTTTATTTGATTGAGGTGTTGGATTTGTGATACTGATTTTGTCTTGTGGCAGCCTGTAAGGTTGATAACACAGCTGATAATGTCATGCGTATTGGATGTTATATACAGACTTACAATTTTGCAAAATTATATAAATACAACCATATTTGACAACTCAATATACATTACAGTCAAACCTGCTACAAAAATTCAATAGTTACGTTCATTGCTGGTTGCCATTATGGTCCAACAATTCAACATGCCATTGTGAATATGTTGAATTGTTCAATTGTTGTAGCCATGTTGACCTATTAGATTCATCATCATAGGTAAATTGTTTTGGTGTAGCTTACTCACCATGGTAGGACAGTAAATATATTACTAAGTCAGACTTGTTCAAGTATTGTATTGCTTATTGTCTTTCCACCACAATATGCAGACACCATTAGAGCTGGACTCCACTGCATGACGTCCTGCTTATGTTGTTGTTTTGTGTTGTAGGATGTTCGCGTTGGTAATGATTCAGGTGAGATGACCGGTAATGTTATTTGGCAAAATGCCAGATCCTCTACATGATGTTTAAACCGCCAACATGCTTGATCAGTCAGTCAGATATGAGCTTATGCTGTGAATATATTTTGATATGAATGCTTTGTGTAAAAGAAAACAGGATCGTTTCAACTGATAGGCACTCAAAGCACATGCTTTAGGCCCCTTTTCAGATAAGACCCTTTTCAATGACAGTTTACAATATTTACATGTACTGGTCTAGAGTCTCACTGCGTTAATGCATCGGACTTATAGGCAAATGAGTTAGCGTATATATAAATAAATATGCGCATAATCAACTTTTTCTGACATGTCAAGTGACAAAAATTTTAACATAGCCATTCCCTGGTTATAATGCTTTATGCTCAATTCAAACTTAACTCTTGTCCAGCTCATAAAACTAGCTAAACAAAGACTTGCAATAGCTTTATGGATTGCTGATTGGCTGATCGCCAGGGACCAACTATTTGATTGGTTATATGTTGCTACTTTTGACTTGTTTCGAAAACGTGTATATACGTCAATAGCAGGACAAGGGTTAAGACGGCCCTAGCAGCAAGTACAATAACATAATAATTTAATAAGTAATAAGTACAAGTTCAATATTGCTATTGAACATACATCTGTCAAAGGCACATGCATGATCTTGGAGGAATTAGCCAAAGTGCAATGGGGTTACCATTCGTTGCAGTGGTAGCAGACTCCATAATGTATGAGACACAGTCAACCTAAGAAACAATAGTGTTGCAATGAATATAATGAAAGACTGAATGCCATCATATGTAAAACTACATGAAAACGAGGCTATGAGTAAGCCTACCTCGTTTTCAAACGCAGCTTCCTCATTCTGATGATGTACTGCAGAGACACAGCCTATGACGCCACTGCACAACTAAAAATGTACCAAAGTGCTGCTCTATAATGAAATATCCAATTTACTGTTTGTTCTAGATTTAAATACAATTACATAATAATTGTTTCAATACTATGGAATCTGGTAAATCCGATTCGCTTTATGTGATGTTTCTGATAATTAAATATCTTACCAATGACCAATTGTATTCTCCCCTTTTTGGCATTTAAAATGGCTTCTGATGTGTCGGATTTTCAATTGATCCGATCAATCTACAAGTTCATGTAGATGTCCTGAGCTATATCTGATATATACAATCTATTAGTCATAATAAAAAGTACAAAAAAAAACAAGCCTTTCAAATCCATAATCGCATGTTAAGCCTTGTCCTGCTATTGACGTGTATACACGTTTTTGAAACAAATCAAAAGTAGCAACATATAACCAGTCAGATAGTTAGTCCCTAGAGATCAATCAATCAGCAATCGATAAAGCGACTTCAAGTCTTCATTTAACTAGTTTTATGAGCAGGACAACAGTTAACATGTAACTAAAATTGCAATTGTTGCATTTCTACCCAGAATGGGTGAAAATATGCTCATTGAACATGTAGATATACAATATACCAGATTTGGAGATTATTTTCTTCACAGCAAATAAAAGTTTAACGGTCTTGTCTTACTTGTCCTGCTCATAAAACTAATTCAATGAAGACTTGAAGTCGCTTTATCGATAGCCGATTTGTTAATTTCTAGTTTTTAAATATCTGATTGGTTATATGATGCTGCTTTGATTTGTTTCGAAAATGTGTAGACAAGTCAGTAGCAGGAGAATAGGCATGCTCATCGCAGCACTGTAGGCAGTTTTCATCTGGTATTATTTGCTAGCAGTGTGGTGTCACTTTGTTATTGTAGACTGTGACGATCCGTCGGTAACTTACTCAAGTGTTGCATCCACTGTTGCTGCCACGACTACCAGTCAACCACGTGACATCCCGCAATCGACACAGGGAAGCCAGGCTGGTCATATGTCAACGAGTCCTGGCAGGTAAGTTGACTGAAAAGGCGGCAATGCCCAACCCATCACTTACTTACTTTGTCTTGTGTTGAGACAGTTGCCCAGTATTCGTTGAATTCATGTCTTTAGAGCAGAGAGCAATCGATTTGGAATCCTTTTTCGGTGGAATTCCCAGGATGATCAATGTTTTGCAACATCGTCTGCTAAAATTCCCAATTTATGATAACACTCAATTGATACGTTGTTTTATAAACTATTAAATTTCATTAGTTTAGAATTACAATACTGCGGATAACTATTATGGTGGTACTGAGGATGATGGAATATTGTAACTGTATTTAATAAAAATCTTTTAAAAACGAAATAATACAAATCTGTAGTTTTAGCTACATGCTTTGTCCACTTTTGCTAATTGACTTTTAACTCTTGTCCTGCTCATAAAACTAGTTAAATGAAGACTGGAAGTTGCTTCATCGATTGCTGATTGGTTAATCGCCAGGGACTAACTATCTGATTGGTTATATGTTGCTACTTTTGACATGTTTCGAAAACGTGTATACACGTCAATAGCAGGACAAGGGTTAAGCTTTCTTCCCTTCCCTTACTTGGAACAAATTTTCGTTGTATTTCTGTTATTCTGCTGCCTGCTGGCGTACATTGTCATTGCTTGTGGAGCAGTTACATAGTCGATCTTTCATCATCATCATCATCATCATCATCATCATCATCATCATCATCATCATCATCATCATCATCATCATTTATTCTGAATAAACCAATAAGCTTTCAATAGCTTTTTTTCATGGTGCAGATACAAATATGGCATTACAATGTATGGATACAAAAATGTTACTAATATCCTTTTTTTTTTAATATTAGTTCATATTCCGACATCAATAACATGTATTCTCAACACTGTTTACCTCAATTTTGCGATTTAGTGATATGCTATTTACGAAGTGTATGGCAACTGTGGGATGAATTTTACTCAAAAATGTTATTACAGTATAGTCAAGATTAATTCTTGATCTGGGTCAGATTCCCGTTAGAGTAAATAGCGATGTTAGCGCAATAAGCCAATGGATTTATCCCTTGGTGTCCTTGAGAGTTTAAACCACATAAATTGAATGAGTAGAATGATGTGTCGACTGGATAGGGAGTCGAACGCAGGACACCTGATTGATAACTAAACATCCCAACCGCTAGACCACAGCGAAATGCAGGACAGAGTATTGCTCTCCAACCATTATACATTTCCCATGGTTCTTGTTTCTTCGTTTTTGTAGTCGTGATTCCTCTCAAGAGCGACATCCTGCGCCTGCGCAAGCGACTGTCAATGAAACCCTCGACCTTCAGATGGATTATTGGCCAGTTGGGTCGCCGGCATTTCAATCGGGAAAAAAAGACGACAAAAGAGAATCGAGCAAGGTAACTCACAACAAGCGAAGTACAACACGTTGTTTTTCCTTAGCTCAAGTTATGGTTTAACTTGAGTCTTTATAGTTCATTTAGCAATAATAATTAATGTAATATTTGTAAAGCGCCTAAACTATAAAAACTATAAATATCGCACCGTACTGCACGACCAGTGTAGAGATGGTTCAACGCTTCCAATCAACAGTTCTAGACAATGAAGCCAGCTCTTCTTAACGAGGATGATGGAACCCGTAACAATTTCCCCTACGTACCTTGACTGTTCATTCAAAAAGTGTCTCTGCCTCCATGTGCGTCGGAAAAAGCACAGAGTCCCACTGTTCATCGGTCTCTTGAGTTGTCATTAAGGGCGGGGTTGACTGTATTGCATGCTTGGATCGAATAGTCTTGGTTACTTTTGAATGGGTTTATGTTTCTTATAGCTTAGCGAGGACTTATTTCTTTTTGACAGCTGTCAGTCAAAGCGGTCTTCAAGAGCTTGGTTGCGATTCGCTTACCTTCGCTTGATTTTGACGATTTGTCATCGCTTCAATTGATCGCACTCACCAAGGCGAGAAACAAAGTCGGAGGTAGGACCAAATTATCAATCAATCAATACTGCGATGCTTTTCTTTCATTATCAACAGCTTTGGGATACCTTCACCCCCCCTCCCCAAACTTGCTGCCTATTCCCTTGTAGAGGCGTCAATCTGTTGACATTATTTTGTTATCCATGCTAATTATACTAATGAATGTAAACGTCATTCCCTGCCTAACCTACTCATGCACAGCTACGACTTGTATTATTGTATCCACTTGCTCTGTCGTATGAATACCATTCATGTCTTGCCCAGTTCGCATGTGCCATTCTGTGTCTCCTCGATATATAGCCATCCTCTTAGTACATAGCAGACATTGCTTCTTGTAACCATCGAAGTTGTACTGCTCTCTTCTGATTGTTGAGTATTTAGGGAATTTTTACGTCCCCATCAATTGGCCATTTCAGTTGACAACTCAACACGTAATATCCCAAAACAGTGTGACCTCGTTAATATCTCTATCGTAATCATCCCCGTTGTAGCAGCACCGACTTTACCCCTTTGCCTATTTGTACGTGTTCTTCGTCTTTTCTCATCCTTCGTATATTACATTGATTTCCAGTGATGAGGCTGCGAAAACAACGCGAGAAAGAAGTCGACTCCAAGTCATCTGTCAATGCGCTGGTGACAAAAATCGTCTGCACCACTCGTTCCCAGTCTCAGTCTATTAGTTGTAAGTGTGAGCCATCCTTTGTTTTTTTTTTTAATGTTGCATCCGTAATGGTTTAAGCCGGGTTTTCCACTAGGCGGAATTTTTCGCGCGGATTCCCATCAAATCTCCACGCGCAAAAAGAATGCGTTTCCAAACGAGCGCAGCAACAAGCGGAAACTTTACGCGGAATTTCCAAATTGTTATCCTTGTCTTTTGTAAACATAGCAGCGAGTTTTCATGGCTCTTACTCGTGCTGTTTCTATGCCTGAAACTAGCCGATGAAGTGTTCCAGTCGTAGGGAAGTGGTTTGATCGCACTGGACAAAAGTTACGAGTTCGAATTTGTCCTTCTTGGCTTCTGATGTTGTGGAAACAGGCAAGATGCTGTTCGTCGCTCTCTTATTTGTAGCCTCAGCAACTCGTTTTGCATTATTTTCGTCATTTTAGTTTGGCAGTGTGTTTTTAATTCACACTGTCTCGTGCTTAGATAAATGATCAGGCGTCTTGCCTGAACAAAACTTGATAAAACTAGAGAAAGGTAAACTTGCAAGGTCGAAAACTGCCACGTTCGATTTTTCGCCTGAAAATTCTGCAGAAAAGTAGAACTCGATCCTACTTTTTTGCGCAAAAGTTCTGAAATGTATATTGTATAGTAGTGCTAGAATATTGATGTTGAATTGTTATAATGAGTCTTGTTTACACGCGTTATCTATACGCCTTCGTTTCTTGATTGGTTGGTTTATTATATTTTTCATAAATCCACACTTTTCTTTGACGATGTTCACATTTCTGCCATTTTGTTTTCTTAAGTGTGGATCGATGGTGTGGAGTGGACTGGGATCAAATTCTTTTCGCTCTCCTCCCTGTGGCCAACGCACGTCAAGCAATTCCCAATCGGCGTGTTCGGTCCCAACGCTACCACGGCCGTCAACCGTACCAGTCCTCTCAACGGACGATGACGACAAGGGAGCTGTTAAATCATGCAACGCGTTTTCTGCCTTCCTGCTCCAGCAAAGCCTTGAATAGAGATTATATACAGCAACCCAGTTGTCGTTGCTGTTTCCGATGGAAATAGTGAAAGATTATTGTACAGTTATCATTCTCGACGGAACGATGTTTGTATTTTAGATTTTTATGCATTTGTATAAACGGTCTTCGTTTTGATTGTTTAATAGGTTTATATTAAGTGATACTAGGCAGTGACCTGGATCTCATATCACAAAAATGTCCATTTGAGCATTGCGTTGCGTGACTTGCTTCCGTGGGTTCCAACTGACAAACTGACTTGGGATCGGATTGTGATGAAATTAAAAGCGAGTTTGTGAACGGATGGAAAGCTCGAAAGAAGAACGCAAAATAATAGATTTGACTGCAATTCCAATCCGATCCCAAGTATAATCGTTTCATGCGCATAATCCAATCTTAACTACTGAAGTTACTTACCACTTGAGGAAGTTTTGCTGAATCCTGAGCCTGTATGGGTAATACAGACAGAATTGAATTCGTAAAGTGAAGAGATGCCAACGTCACTGCACTTCTCCACAGATGTCCGCCATCAGGTGCACTTCCACATCGTATGATTGAATAAAAGCATACCTTCTGAGGAATTACTGTATTAAGCCTGTATTAGCGGCCACCTGTGTATAAAGGCCATTCTCCGTAGCCCCCAAACGACCCTTCCTATAGAAATCAACCTGGACAGAAAGGCCACTTGTCTACAATGATGATTTTTCTCAGGTCCCAAAGGTGAACATTATAGACAGGTTTCCCTGTATTACAAATATTACTGACGAATTTGAGGATAAAATAGCTTGAATGATGATAATGATGACAAACAGTGCCGTTTTATACAATGTTAACACTACACTGGAGCTCAGGTATCACTCATAACCTGCACCGGGTGTTGTTACAAAAGAGATCACAAGATAGTAAAATTAAAGAACTTGTAACGTTTTCAGCTGCCTCCTATCCCCGATGGAGCCTCGTTTCTGACAGTGGTACCTGACCGAACATCACTATGACGTCATAATCACTGATCCCTCTCTTTATAGCCGGCTTGACGCGGAGCGATAAACAACTTGGCTTCGTCTAAACATTCTATCACTCTTTATTAACCATGTCGTCATATGATCACGTGAGCACGGAAGACGACGAAGAGGAAGAAGATGTCTTCAATATGAAGTTTGGCGAAATTGGTCTTCGTGGAATTTGTCGCGGTGCGATTTTGACGCTGTCATTTATCGCGTTGACGGTTGCCGCCGCGTCCTTGTCAATGAGTGCCGACGTGATCTCGAGTAGGACGCCTCGCGTCGTCACCGTTCCGAGAATATATGAAGGAGGCCAAGATACAAGCCAAGGTTGGGAAATAACGACATATCCTCCAACCCTTGGAGTGGATGATCTGCTCACGACTGAGCCAGCATTTCCAACTGTGGATACTTACACGCGTGCGAAGACAGCCGTAGCACATTTGACAGATGCTCCAACTAAAGTACATCAAGCTACCACGCCTGAAAGTCACCGAAAACCAGCAGTAACCACATCAAGTCATCGAGAATCAGCAACATCGAAGGAAGGTATAAAACCGACTCCTGGATCATTCGCAACCGAGGCACCTTTGACTCAGCCGGAGAAACACACAACTCAGTCGGAGAGACACGCAACTCAGTCGGAGAAACACGCAACTCAGTCAGAGAAACACGCAACTCAGTCGGAGAAACACGCAACTCAGTCAGAGAAACACGCAACTCAGTCAGAGAAACACGCAACTCAGTCAGAGATAAACCCAACTCCTGGCATCCCATCAACAACCGTTACAACGACAAAAGAAGCAACGACCCCACCGAACATCAAATATACATATTTTGATAAAATGGCATTCTGTGAAGTGAAGCATGCCAGCGCAAGCCAGCGATTCAGCGCGAAGCCTCAAGACACAACGGTGAAGGTTAAGATTCCAAGACTCGACGTACGTATGCGAGACTTAGCTAAAGCATTTGATTTCACAACTACTTTGTATTGAATAAATACGACTAAAATTGATGCATCAAACTTGTCCTAAGCAGCTATATTTTAAGGAAACAACGAAAAACGGTCATTTAACATAAGTGATCGCTTAAGACAGGTATGGTAAATCATATTGTTTGAATTTAAATGGACAACTTGAAGATGGTATCCTGCGAAATGGAAAAATCATGTTTGTAATGCATGAACTGAGGCTAAATCGTATTGTATTATAGTCCGTTCCTAACTATTAAGTCCCATAATTATATATATTTTGATTGTAACTCAAGTCATGTGTGAAGGCTTAGTCCAAGAACGCCATAGCATTGGCTTTCGTGCACCTGTACCAAAACACTCTCTGTGGTAACAGTTCTAGTCGCGTATTTAACAATTTAAAATCTGTATCGATGTATGGCTTGAGGCTTACTCCTAGGATATTCAACAGTTCATAGCAATGTACATAAGATCTTAGATGACTTACTGACTTACTCAATAGTTATGGGCTTGGGCTAAAATCTAGCCCAGGGCTAATTCTCAAGTCTCATACAGATACACTATAGCCGTGAAAAAGTTAGTCTGACGGGTCAAGGAACGGGACTGAGGCGTAGTCCAGCACTCCAGCTACACTCCAAATGGCACTATTCAAGGCTTGAGATTGAGTTCCGGACTACCTTTTAGTATGAATTGGTTCATAACTCATAAGACCCCAGTCGACTATAGAATTGCCCGTGTAACATTGTGATCATGAAGATAAAATCATTAGTTGTCCCCATTTCAGGAGCGAGTGATCCTATCAATCGAATGCAGCACTTACCACGGCCTTGACTACAGCCTGTTCCATGACAACGGCCAATTCGAATGTATCTGCGCTGGAAAAGACCAAGAAGTCGTTGGCTCAGAGAGAGAAAGCCTCTCTTCCATGCTACATCCTGAAACAGTACGGGATGAGTTCGCCATCGCATTGGATACACTCTACTGCTACGCCTACTATTGGGAATGTCCGTTTTAAATCTCTAAAGACTGATTGCAAGCTCATAGGGTCTCATGTAAAGTAAAAATATTCCAGGGCTATTATATGTTAAAATGATTCAATTATTGCATAAATACAGCTGCAAGAAACAAAATATTCTTTTTGGTTCATATCTTGCACTTGCAATGATCTGATTTGGTGTGCCACAGAAACGTCAGTATTTATGATTCCCTTGTATAAAAAGCAGACAAAATATTTCAGCATGCAGTACTTAACTCAAGTTCTTAGATGTGACACTTGTTTGAGAGTGTATGCTTATATACGGCTTTCTGGGTGTAATTACGACGCCTCCAAAATCCCCCTCCCCTATGGCGAGTTTCTTGACGGATTTGGAGGAATTGAAAACTCGACCTAAACTT
>OFHS01000282.1:0-21104 GCA_900245855.1 Calvadosia cruxmelitensis
TTCAATGCCAAGGGAATCAAAAGCAAACATTAACTTGACAAGTCAGTCAAGATATGCTACTGTATAATAACACTACCATTGAACACAGTTGTTCGGATTTTGCTTATCTATTGTAAAAGAGTTTTGAAACCTTGATTTATTTCTATTTGATATATTTTTTCAGCATACATGCACATCGGATATACAAAATCTACTTTTATGTTGCGAAAACGTTTGTCGCCAAAAATCGATTTCATTCATAAATGTACAAGGACGCACTAGAGCCGTCAGTAGGAAAGACTTCGTGCTCCGGAAGTGCAAGAAGAAAGTTGGCAGCAACTCTTCGTGCATCGTCGCTGCTGCCGTTTACAACAAAGTGGCAAACACCCACCCAGAGGCTTTGTCGGAATGCAAACGATCTGAATTCATGTCAAGAATCAGAAAAATGGATCTTACGAAATTTTTATAAAATCATTGGATATTTTAGTACCCTAGCATGCCCTTTGCCGATATTATGTTTTAACTTCAGTATATTTTATTCTAATCACATATTTATTCACAGTTTACGTTTTTATCTTACTTTAATGGACTTATCTCGGGATTCTGTAAAACATATCTTTTAGGTAACTGCATACCTATTATCCCTGATATTGTATGTAGTAAAAGACGAGAATGAAAATAATTTACATCATCATCAAATGTGCACATTTTCCAATTTCCTAAACTGTTTCTTTGTGCCGGCATGACAAAAGTATAAGTTATCTATCTATTTTGATTAATGCTATATTGGTGCTTTCCCACATTATGGTCACCCTTAGGCCTATATTTTTTTTAAAATTCTTTCCATTTTATTGGATATTTAGCTCATCTAATAATCGCATTGCTTTCCTCTGGACATCTCAATAACAGGATTTACCTGTTATATTAAATAGATATTGGAGTGTCTTGGTTACAAATGATTGCTGTAATGTAATATAATGATTCAACTTTATTCAAGTAATCCTGGGGAAAAAGGTGCTTTTGTTTATTAAATTTCTCTTGCCGTGTACTAGTCTTGCCCATTATTCACGATGTTTTGCTATGTTCTTGTAGCGGCGTTGTGAAAGTCCCAATGACGCTATGTCGTCTTGAAGCGTAGGTTACACACTGCCCTCCCCCTTTGCAGTATCGCTCACTCGGCTGGTTGTCTGGGTCAAGGATTGTTGCCAAGGGGATGTTTGGTCTGCAGTTTACGTGGCCAAGAAGAGCTGGTCGTTTTGTTTGAAGCGTTGCAGTCAATGTCTTGCGCAGTTCGAAGTTGTCTATTATCGCAGACTATGATGTGTCATGTTTTTTGCATGTTAAGCTGCAGTCCGATATCCTTGGCCACAAGTTAGAATCTTGTCAGCTGGCGTTGAGCAGCGGCGACAGTGTTGCAAATGATTGCTAATCTTAAACATAAGTCAATCGGGAATTAGTAGGAAGCTAATGTCAATCAGTTCCTACCTTTCTTTACATCTTGGCAGAATCCACAGCTCCTTCGACATGACTTTCCCATAAAAGCATAATTGTACTTACAATAGCCTTGTCTAGACCATTGTGCACAAAGAACATTGGTATCATAGCAACCTATAAACAAGACAAGCATACAACAGAATGACACATTTCAAGATAGCGTCAAAGTACCAATGATCGAATGAATTAATAATGCAGCTGTCTGCTTGCCCAATGCAAAAGTGCAACAGATTAGAGACATTGCAGAAACGGCTCGAGTAAGAACTATATAGAAGACATTCATAAGCACCAGAGCTTCCAACCCTTCAAGGGTAAAAAGAGGGAGCAGGAATCGAAAATAAAGAACTGAATGACCACACCCTTTTTGTACAATGGATATGAGTTTTGTTTCGTAAGGCTTGATTTCTATGGAATTTTCTTGAAATTGGAATTTGATAGTTTCAAAATCTATGGGATCATTTTCATTTTAAATAGGTTCACATCTTCGATCAGGCCCTGCTCCATGATGCAGCACGTTTTGATGGCATAAACTACCGCAAACATGAAAGCCAAACAATTCAAGTCAGTAGAAATCTAAATCAGTTCCAAGAATCAAGTACAAGCAGCAAAATATTTATTGTTGTAAGTAAAATAGCTGACAGTCTGCTGCGTGCAGCAGCAAAGAAACTACTGAGATCTAACTATTATCTACATGTACATGATTATATTTGAAGCTAGCTGGGGCCAAATTTACACACAGCAGCTCATCATGTTGCTACCATGTTGAATTGCTGCTTTCAACCATGTTGCCAAGGGCAACAAGATCTCTTCCACTAACTTTGACCAACTCCAACACGAAAACAACGATGTTTTCCAATCTCACAAATCAATGCAAAGTGAATGCAGATAGAGCCTACATTTTAATTAAGAAATAGGGCTGATAGTAGACTTACACTTGGTAATTTCTTAAATATCTAGTAGTTTATTGGATAATCGGGAGGATATTAGAGCAATCGGGAAAGCGGGAGACTGGTTGCAAAAACGGGAGACTCCCGATTGAATCAGGAGGGTTGGAAGCTCTGAAGCACAAATCAATAATGTTACTTTGCCAGGTTTTCTTGGAGGCAGAACAGATCAGTGAAAAGCAATTCAGCATCGTGGAGTTTCATGTGTCTGTAAAGGTTATGAAAAACTTGAATGAATTTCAACGAGTTTACATCGCTGCAACTGTTGAGAAATCTGTAGTGTGTCCACACTCATGTAAATTAACATTGACCATGTAGTCAATCTATCATGATGCTGGACTTCAATAGCCATATGTAGAGAGGCGGAAAGCTATCACCTACATTCGGAGGCGGAAAGCTATCATCACAGAGGTGGCCAAAGAGATAGAGCACCACCACGAACGTGGGCGTGGCCAATCTGTATGGCGTTCAATCGATCGCTTGACCGGACGCAAGACCAAACCGCCTACTATTGTCTCTGCTGATTCAATGGCGGACAGATTGTCGAAAACAGTCGAACACTTTCGAACCATACTCAACGCTCCTCCAGCTAAGACTCACTTGATTGCACCTCCTGCTCTCCCTGAAGCGCCTTCCGTCTACGTGGGTCCACTCACCACCGACGAAATTGATCTAGCATGCAAGTCGATACCCCTAGGTAAAGCACCCGGCCCTGATCAGCTGCCAACCGATGTACTCCACGTGAAAGAGCTAACCCACCTGCTCCTACCAGTGATGAACAGCGCTCTTGAAGGCAAAACGCCACCACCGCTTTGGCGAAAATCCAATCTAGTAACCATACCTAAAGGCGGTGGTGATGGAACAGATCCTTCCCTTCAAAGAGGTCTGTCACTCATGTGTACCAGCACCAAGCTATAAAACAGAGTTTTGCTTACACGTCTCCGTGTTCGACTAGAGGAGATGGTTCTTTGCATACAGACTGGCTTCAGAGAAGGGCGTAGCACGACGGAGCAAATCATAGCATTGAGAATCTGCATTGACACCTGCCGTNTTGGCTGGAGCACCAACTGAGCCATTCCGTCGCGGTGGAGCACTAATAAAGCAGTATGAAAATGGAGTATGGTAACGCCTCGGGGCTCACTTCCCGAACGCGTCCAATGATGATATGTAGAGAGAGGCCTTTACAAATTAGCTGCAGATCCACTTGCAGATTCAGTTGAAGTCGAGCTGCCATCGTGAGAGGAGCTATTGCAGAGGACTTTCTATCGTAGAGCTAAGTTACATTTAACTGAAAATTGTACCAAGAAAGGCCAGGGTGTAGACATAAGGGACATGTTTTATCTTGCATGAAAATGTTATTGAAAATGCAGTATAACACTAAATAGGTATTTATTAATATATTTAATGTTTGTATACAAATCGTTGGTGCATACATTCCCTTCGCATCTAAGCGGTCTTAGGTCACCATACATACTGAATAGAATAGTACAATCGTTGCAGATTCTCACATTTTCCACATGAAAACGGACAGTATTTTGTCATATATCTTGAGCGTGATTTGCAATAGCCATATCGTCTCGACCGTAGACAAGATGCTGTATTTGTTTCTATGCACCCTAAAAGGAAATACAGACATTGATTACTTTTGTGCTGGCGACACGATACAACCATGCCGACAACAAGTCAACACAATGCCAAATCTCACATCTATTTCTTATATGATTTCTGTTCTATAGTTCATCGTCGTTAACTCAATCTTACTACTTATGGATTTCCTTGCTTAGTGTGACGAGAATCTAAACGTAATCCAATCAAGTTTTGGCATAATTCGCTGTCGTCAGTTCCCTTTAATTGCTTTGTAAACATGTCAACCATAGTTCATACGGCATATATGATCCGAGGTTACATAAATGAGTGTTTGTCTGATGAAAGATCAATGTGATTGATAGAGAAAATGCTTCTTCTCTGACTCATTGCTTGATGTAACAGTTTCAAAAAATTCTCCATTGAATTCATGATGTAACCCAGCTTAATATCATTACTTGCTTATTATCACAATTTGTGACTGGAAACCATAACGAGGATATTAACCCTTGTCCTGATATTGACGTGTATACACGTTTTCGAAACAAGTCAAAAGTAGCAACACGTAACAAATCAGATAGTTAGTCCTTAGCAAGCAACCAATCAGGAATTGGTGAAGCGACTTCAAGTCTTCATTTAAATAGTTTTACGAGAAGGCCAGGGATTAATAAGGTTGCCTTGTATATTGGCCTAGGTTATAGTTAAAAACTAGCTTCAGCAAAAAGTTTCTAGTTACAAAAATTTACTATCAAATTGTTTTTGAAATTTCAAGTACTGACAAATAAGCCTGTGCCATCACACAGCTAAGCCCATGCTCGTGTATCTAGGAAAATCCTTGGCTATGCCTGACTGAGCCACACCGGCCGGCATCTCTAGAATGTCATCTAGAGCCACGTCTTCATCATTGGACTATCAGTTCCAACTCATAAAGCACACGTTCTTTATGCACATACAGTAATTCGGCAGAGACGATTGAATGCTAGCGGGAAAACTATCTAGTATTTGACCTGTCAGTTACTATTGCCGGTATTATTATTGCTTGGCGAGTAAATAAATTAAAAGGTTGTCAAAACTAAGGTATATAGAAAACAGAATTTGTCAAAACCAAATTTACCGGGGCATCTTCTGCAACTGACTTGGCAATTAGCAAGCATGTACATCGGATTCCGTCGGCATTCTCCACGCGATGCATATGACGGACAAAGGCTGTTTGTTTGAATGCAAGATTGTGATGAACCTGCTTTAACGAGTCAAAATCAGTAAAATGCTTTAGCAAGACAAGACTAGCAAAACATCGTACCAGACATATATTTATGTTTTCTTGACAATGTGAAACAACAAGATTGCTGTGAAGTTTCTTCAGTATCAACATGATTTGTAACGTCATCTCTCATCGTTCTTATATACTGGTAGGCCTACTCACAAGCTAATCTCAGGTATAAGCGCACCCCCATTTTCTTCTAAAGTCTGTGGTTTTAGCGCATTTAATGCATTTTAAAACAGTACTCGTGACAAACTGAGGTGGGATTTTAAAACAAATAAGCTTGTAAGCCTTGTAATAGAAATTCGGCTAAACACAGTGAAACCTGTCTATAATGGTCATCGTTCGGACTTGAAGGAAATGAAAAAGTGGCCTTTATACACAGGTGGCTGCTAATACAGGTTTGACTGTACACGAAAATGCACACGATAGGTCTACTGAGAAGTAACTGTCAAAGTCTTTCTTAATATTTTTGTTGATAGTCAGTCTCTTTGGAAAATAAATTTCCCAAGAACAACTATAAGCAAAAACCCATTAAGCCTGGTTTTCATTTGAACCAGGAGCGCCGCAACCCATTGCACCGCCGGTGCGCTCCCGAAAATTCAACATGTTGAAAAATCGCCGGCACCTTCCGATTTACTCCCGATCTCCCAATGCACAGTTTCCATTTCACCGCAAGGAGCCTACGAAATTGGGCGGGTGCTACCAATTTAAATGGAAACCAGGCTTTACACAATTAGTTGAAAGGAAAACACATAAACAACAAATAAAGAAAACCTTTGTAAATAATGCAAGTTCTAAATAGTTTGAGATTAATGTATATATTATACTTATTTTAAAGGACCAGAAAATCAGTTGAACTGGAAAAAGGGAAAAAGGTCATTACAAATTCTTTCAAGAGTCAATGACCTGAGGACTGACATATGAAATGAAACGGTGTTTTGCAAAACTGTAATTTGCGCGAAACGATAATTTGAGAAAATAAATAAATTGAGAAACAAAACAATGCCGTAAAAGAGATAAAAAAAGCTATAAACAATCAACCAAATATTGTATGCATTTTTTTTTCAATGCGTTACAAGATTAAATGGAGTTGGCCATTCATTACGGAAACAATCTGCATTTGAATACATTAATTACTGCTCTACCTTCCAACAACAAACCGCGTTGATGCATAATCTTCCACGTGGCTCCTTGTAATGACGTGATCGGAAAACAAGATATATGTGAAAGTAATACTGCGAAAGCGCGAATTTACAATTTCACTTCAAATCTGCGTGATGGATTTGCTACAGAATTTGCTAGTGATTCAAACCATACACTGATCATGAAAATCAGGACCAAATCGGTCATTTTACCCTCAATATCATCATCATCATTGATTCTATAAATCTGATAAGTTGACACAAGCTTTTTTTCACGGAGTAGACAAATGATACAGTCAAATCTGCATTAGCGCCACCTCTATAGAGCAGCCACTTGTGTAAAAGGTCACTCTTCAAAACCTCAAAATGACACTTTCTATAGAAATCAACCTGGACAGAAAGGCCACCTGTCTATAAAGATCATTTCTTTTAGGTCCCAAAAAGGTGACCATTATAGACACCTGGGTTCACTGTGATAGGAATATACAATACAGTAGAACATTGTACAAAAGAATTAGGTTTACTATTATTATCAACAAAAAACTATTAACAATATAAAAACATTAACTGGAAAGAGAGTTTTCCTTTCAATCTCGTTGACTCGATGCGTTCCAGCATAGGTTTCAGTGGCTTTCAGAGTACTCTGAGACGAAGAATGCAGCTTACAGCTCTTTCTATGGCAGATGCTTCAAGGAACACTCGAAAAGTACAACAGGATATTTAAATGATACTTAATTAGCATCATCATGGCATCATGAACAGTTTTGTATAAGCTTAATGGATTACAGTCAAGCCATGGCCATGGTGTGAACTCAGAACAGTCACTTGTATTGTTGTTGTACAGATTCTAGCATAGCTGAGTTTTCCTTTGTTCTTGCACTCTATAGAACAGGTCACCTCATAAACGCCGCCAACGACCAGATTTTGTTTTATTTCTTTTGATCGCAAACACTTAACAAAACTGACACTTTGTCCTTTTGAAAAGTCATAAATCGGAAAAATCGGAAATATTGTTAAATTTGTTCACACTTTCAGTCGTTTTGAATAACGATTCGTGGTCTCTTGGCAAACAGGCTTGCAAAGTTAAATATTTCTATCGGCGAATTACTTCCTCAAATTTCGGCAATGCCTGCATGTGAACATTCTTCTGGTCAGCCGGCATGCTGACGAGCTGCCATCAATGCCTCTGGACATCATTGACCGCAGGCTGTTCAAATTCTCTGCTCTAATGTCATATTGACGTCATATCGCGGTAAGAAATGGAGCTATTTGTTTCTTCTTCTGACACATTATGACGACAGAACGCCTCGCCTGTCGCAGGAAAGCACGAACGAAAACTTCTTCTCTTTTCAACGAAACTCAATTTACAACGCGAGTGAAAATTGCATAGAAGGTGCAGCAATTTTTAGATAACCGTCTTGCAAAACACAGCAAGCAGTTTTAAGTTTGCATATGTTTAAAGCACAAATTTATCGTGCAACACAATTCGTGAACACATGTCTCACCTCTTGAATAGCCCCTCCAAATATATGACTGGTATCTTTGCTGCTGCTGAGCAATGACGAAAGGTAGCAATAAAAACAGCAGCAAGACTGAATGTAGAACTCTCAAAGTCCTAAAGCAACAACGCAACATGGCGTTGCTGGCATTCACCCGTGTGAAAAATGTACAGTTGACTTTCCTCGGTTTATGACAGGGTATCAAGTGAACGAGTATCGGCTGACGACTTGTTATGAATTTACGTTGGCAACATGGGTGATTATTGTCAAGTCGGAACTAAAACAAGGGAAAATGTGGGCGCAGCATGAAGCACAGCTTGCGAGCAGAACACCACTTCCGTTAAATTTTCGAACGTCAAATGTCCAGCAACACTAGTAAACGCTAATTAAATACAGAACAGTGGACGTTTTATACATCTTTAACTCTTGCGGTATCAAACACAACATGAGACAAGATATTTTTTCTAAACCAATATAACATTACACTAATCAGCGTGGAACAATCTCTCTGGTCTGTTCCTAGTGCAGTCCTACCAAAGACGTCACATGAATAAAATACTGCAATCACCGATAACATTCTCGATACAAAAATGAATAAACCTGTCAAGCTGTTAGTCCAGTTTACAACGAAAAATTTTCAAAAGTCCAATCTATAACTAATCTGTGAAGCAGTCTCTCTGTTTCCTGTACATCTCATCTCTGGGTTCCACACTTGCCATGTTACTCATGAACATGACAGCGGGAATTTCGAGGCTGGAAACATTGATGAGCGTGCAAAGTCTCTAGAGACGACCAGACACCATGATGTCGTATCATCAAATGGCACAACCCGGTTGCCGTTGAATGAAGAAAAATCGTAAAACGAAGGCATAGCGGAGAGAAGCCGAGATAAACGCGCCAGAAAGTGAGCATGTCGAACCACAGCACAATTCACATCTGAAAAGAATACAAAGGAAAACTAAATACTAGGAAATAAGTAGATAGTCTAACAAAAGTCCTTGATCAGTTGACCTATCAATAATTTAAAACAATTTTCCCGGCTTGACAAAATGAGCATACCCATATACTCTATATTGGCGACTCGGGTGTGCAAACAAAAGCATAGCTGACAGGTCATACAACACAGCACCGCAATACATTGACACTAACCGGTCTATTTTTGCGGCGTGAGAGGTTTTGCATCAGCTTCTCGTTTATAACTGACTTTCTTCACAGCTATCTTTGAGTCACGTTTCACAAAAGCACCACTAGTCCCCATTTGAGCAGTGGCTTCTGCAGCGCTGCCCCCGGTTGCGGACGTTCCGCCCTGTTTATTGCTGATGTCGGAAGCCTTCTGGCGCAGCATCGTCCAATCAAACATATAGTCGTATTGGTGATTGAGAGTTCTGAACAGGATGCGGAACAACTGGCGAAGATACATGTAGTCGGGTGCTTCTTCAAATCGCAGGCCACGGCAATAGCGCAGATACATTGAAAATTCAGTGGCAAAGCCCTGCAAAATGAACACAAGATGTTTAAATAACAATAATCACTGTACAGTCAAACCTGAATTAACGACCACCTCTATACAGCAGCCACCTGTGTATAAAGACCACTTTTCATAACCCCAAAGTAACATTTTCTATAGAAATCAACCTGGACAGAAAGACCACATGTCTATAAAGGCCATTTTCGTCAGGTTCCGAAGGTGACCGCTATAAACAGGTTTCACTGTACTACAAAACCTTGAAAGGCTCACGTTTGAGCTATGAGCTGACGCAGAGCTAGTGAAGTTAACCGTAACCGCATCTCCTTATCACAACGTCAAAAATCTTGCTTTATGCCTACTCTCTTTCCGCAATTCCAACCTGAAACATACAGGTGGCCTATATAATATTGTAAAGACGAGGATCTGTTGACAGGCATTAATAATAAAATAAATAGAGCATCCGATCGATTCTCATAGAATTTTAGTAAAAGTTGAATTTGTGCAAGCCATTCGTTATGGCTGTTCAAAACAGCACACAAAGGCACATGCTACAAGGAAGCAGCAGGAATTATTCCAAGTTCTAACCTTGCAGAGGACTTCGACGGGTGTGCCCATCTTCTTCTCGCTGATTCTGTCGTATTTTTCCCTTTTATTTTCCGCCTGGTAAACGTCAAACAGGATATTGTTATTTCACATGAAAATGTCTACGCAAGGATATACTGGTCATTATTGTCAGTTTCAACTGCACACACCTTCAGTCCTTGCCAGGGCAGGCCACTCCGGTTGAAGTACATCAACACATAGCCAAGGGATTCCATGTCGTCACGACGTCTGATTCAAAATACACAAACAGTTACAGTAGTTCAAGGAAAGCACTCCAATCTGTACCGATATACAAGGCTAATGTAACAAATTACAATCATTCATTCATTCATTTATTGAAGGGTGAAAAAAGTAACACTTGTTAAACAAAACGAATCCTACTAGCGAAATTACACGTGAATTATGAAACTACATGCAATACAGTACAAACAACTACGGTGACAGCCTTTTGCAGAAAAAATCAAAGCGACGAACCAATCAACACATAAATAGTATATCTGCATTTTCAAGTTATTAGGCAATGCTATCGTTCTCTGCATCCGAGTGCTCCACTATTACTGCTGCCACAAACACGCAAAGGGCGCTGTGAACTCTTGCACAAAATGCCGCCAACTCTCTCGATGTTCGGTGCTGCGGAACAATAGGTTTAAAGACGACCGAGGCGGGGATGCAGGAAGTTTCGGCGGTGATGTTCTCAAGTGCTCCAGTTTACAGTCTACAGAGATATAATTATTAAGAAAGAGCTCAACAACAGCATTCACTGGTCAATTGTTGACTTACGATTGTTCCATTCCAAGATGGGCATTAACGCTGGCATATCGTGCTGTGCCAGTAAGGTTCTTGTTCTCTTTGTAGCATATGTGCATTTTCGTCCGGACATCACGGTACTTTTTAGCTAGACCATAATCAATCAGGTAAACCTACAACGGAGAAGAAGAAGCTCAGTCTCATATCCGCATCATAGCACATTAAAGAGTGCAAATACAACCCTTGTCAATTCGGTGTACAGGTTTGAGTGAGTACACATTTTGGACACGCCAACACACACTTTGCTTTTGAACACAAAGCAACTCAAGGATCATAAAATAGAAGCAAGTTAGTATAAAAGGCCGATGAACAAAAATGTGATTATTCTTGAAAATCGTAAACTACCCAGGATAAGTCTGATACACATCATATATGATTGGTACACCCTAGTTGGCGTGCATACAAGTGGAAATCTTACAGAGAGAACACTAAGAACTACCTAGAAGTCAATCACGCAATCATCAAGGAACAAGCTACCACATCATATTTGCAAATTGTATTACAGCATGTTACTTGTTAACTGTTCGTTTGTGTATACTTTGTTTCTATGTCTGAAATATACTCCCATCAACCAATCAATCAATCAATCGATCGACATCAATTAATCAATCAATCAACAAATCGGGATTCCACCATCCAGAGGACCATTGCGTCTGCTCGCAGTGTGGTCAGTCAGCTAGCCACCGTTATCACATTATTAACTGTCCGAATGTTTCTTCATATACTCGAGTTGTCAAACAACGTGAGTAACGGCACAACATCAAATATTTTGGAATGTATTAAAGATTGTATTCATGTAGCCAATAGCGCCAGTATTGAAATTGTACATTTAAAAGAGAAGTTTTACCTCGATTGAGGTGTAAATAAATCATCAATCAATCAACAAATCAATCAATCAATCAATCAACAAATCAATCAATCAATCAATCAATCAATCAATCAATCAATCAATCAATCAATCAATCAATCAATCAATCAATCAATCAATCAATCAATCAATCAGGTAGAAACTAATAAATCAAGATTCACCTTGTTGCAATGTCGGCCAATGCCCATCAGGAAGTTATCCGGTTTGATATCTCTGTGGATGAAACTCTTGTTGTGGACATACTCAATCCTGCCGATCATCTATCATTGAAAGCAAACAGGAATATACAATAAATAAGGCTGTCACCACCCGTGGCATGGATCAGGGTCATGCTGGATCAATGGTTCTGTTCTGTGTTTTAAAAAGAAAACAGTTTTTCAACGCATTTGCTTCTACATGTATTTGCAAGCAATTTCCAAGTCAGTCTAATTACGCCATGCAATTGATCAATATCATGCCATAAAAAACTCTACAAAGTTAGAAAGCCTACTTTTCTTTCTTGAAAATATAAATTATTGATGCAACTCGAAAACTGTCAATACCTCGCATAAGTGTTAACATTGCATTTTCTTTATTCAATTTGATCATAGATCACAGCAGCTAAGCGAGTGAGGATGTACGCTTGTTTGGGTCTTGGGAAGCAAACATGAGAAAAAAAGCACAGGTGTCAAACTGGAGGACTTTACCTGGTCGGCTAACATAAGCACTGTCTTCATGGTAAACCGTCTTGAACAAAAGTTAAAAAGATCTTCCAAGCTGGGACCAAGCAGGTCCATGACAAGGATGTTGTAGTCCTTGTCCGAGCCATAATATCTACAAAGACAGAAAGAGAGAGAGGAGTTGTAGAGCTAAGGAATGAACTCATCGACCTGTTCATCCTATTTACTAGTAGAACAGGATGCTCCTTGGATGAATGTCTTGTGCTTAGCATCGCAGTTTGCCTAATGTACTAGTTGGAGCCCACAAAGATCTGGTATCATTGCCAGTCTGGTTACATTATGTTGTGTTTATTAACCAATAATCGCCAAGGAAATGATAACGATCTGAAGGGCTTATGGAGAAATAACCAAGCAGTCATTGATCCACTGCATGTAATCATAGGTCAGACATTAAAGCTGAGTATATGTGTTGCTGTTGCTTACCTCACGTGTGGTATTCCAACACCACCTTGCAATAGCTTGTACAATCTGGATTCATACAACAGCTGCGGATGCCTAGCTCTTATGTCTTCTAGCTTTGCGGCAACTTCCTGCAAAATGAACCAGAGGATGATGCAACAGTTGAGCATCAGCCATATAAAACTCACATCGTCATCGTCAGTCATAGCGTTATCTTGAAATTTAGACTGACTAAGTAACATTTCACGAAAGGAGAGTAATTGCCTATTCCTCTTCAGCATCATAGTTGGGCATACTATACATTGAAGAGAGTGACAATCTGACCGCTCGGCTGATAAATTAGTATTTCTTTGTGTAATGTCTGTTCATTTGTGTAAAATCGATGAAAAAACAATACACAGTTTTGCAATCATTCCTCTGCAGTTCTCCTTGTATCACCGAGAAAAGTGATTTTTAACCCTTGTCCTGCTCATAAAACTAGTTAAATGAAGACTGGAAGTTGCTTTATCGATTGCTGATTGGTTGATCGCCAGGGACTAACTATCTGATTGGTTATATGTTGCTATTTTTGACTTGTTTCGAAAACGTGTATACACGTCAATAGCAGGACAAGGGTTAACCTGCATAGCTATTTTTTATGTTACGGTCTCTAAATAGAATGTATCGAAAAAGCATCTTGGGCCATGGATTCTTACCCAGGCTTGCGGCCAATTGTTTCTGGGTCATCTATTTATCTTGCAGATACCTTGCAAGAGTACTCCACCAAAGTATTTTGGGGTTTCTCTCATGTACACATGGCTGGAAATTGTACCATGATTTGAGGAAACAAGGCCTGAAGCCCATGGAAAGAGAGAACAAATAGACTACTAGGATTATCCTATATCAAACAAAACTGTAAAGTAGTTTGCAAAATTACATTGTGTTAGAAATTTTGGTTGCACCAAGTAAATTGTTAGTTTAGTAGGTTTCTTGTGCTGTAAACATCAACAGCCAACAATTGACATACCTCTCCAGAATTCAAATTGACGGCAAGAAATATAGAGCCAAATGAGCCATTGCCGATTTTCCTGATCAATCGATATTTTTGACCAATGATGTAGCCACCACTATTGCTCAAGGGATCATTCTTCCTTGCATACATCACTACTGCCACTGCCGTGCTCACCGCACACTTACCAGATCAACTGAGCAACAAATCTGAAATGTGTACAATGGAACTTCGTTAGTATCACCATGTCTTTTTAAGTCAAAAATCGTGATAATAAACAGATACAGTCAAAACTGTATCAGCGGCCACCTCTATAGAGCAGCCACCTGTGTATAAAGACCACTCTTCATAACCCCAAAATGATACTTTCTATAGAAATCAGCCTGGACAGAAAGGCTACAGTCTATAAAGGTCATTTTTCTCAGGTCCCAGAGGTGACCATTATAGACAGGTTTCACTGTAGTGACATTAAGCAAGCGGATAAGAATACAGTGAAACCTGTCTGAAACTGTCACCTTTAGGTGGACCTGAGGAAGATGACCTTTATAGACAGGTGGTTTTTTGTCCAGGTTGATTGCTATAGAAAGTGTCATTTGGGGGTTATGAAGAGTGACCCTTATACACAGGTGGCTTCTCTAAAGAGGTGGTTGCTAATACAGGTTTGATTATAGTTGATTCAGACAGAGCTTGGATCTATATTAACTGAGGTGATTTTAATGGGGTTACACTCATACACTGTAGTAGAATGTAATTACAAAATAACAACGATTGACAAGTCCAATAAATGATGTAACTAAAAGTACACGATCGAGGTCACCCCAAAAGCACCGGGTAGAGATGAACCAATCGAGAACTTTGTCATTTATTTTTACCAATTAATTTTTGCCGATTGTAACTTTATAATTGGCAGATTAATGTTCTACTAACGTTTCCACTATATAAGAACGTGTTTTATCAAAAAATTAGACAACCAAAACCAATCTCAGAAATGCAGAAATATACGATTAAAAATGGTAAGCTAAACATCGTGCCACATGAAAATCACACAACAACATATGAATGATATGAGATGGCTTTATGGCTGCCACATATGTTTCAAACTACTGCGAGTGGGCGGCAACTGAAAAACAGTCTTGCAACAGGATTTTGTGTTTGTTGTGTTACAGTGACTAAAAGAAACAAACGTTTTGCACAATATAAGGCTTGCATTGCCAGTGCCGTCCATTATACATGTAGGAGTAACCAAACCAAAAAGAAGGACAATGGGACAAATTCAAAAATCAAGAGAAAAAGACAAGGTGCAATTTCTTCAACCTGAGACAAAGAAAATGTTTAGCATTGTTTGAGAGTGCAAAGTCTGTCATAGTAGCCAGAAACAGAAATCATGGCGTTCATAACAACACATCTTTGTGGTCCCACATTCCACTGTGTGGGCTCTTGTTTGCCAAAGTCGCTTGGTTTTAATTTTAAGAAAACTGGTCATTTGTGACATCTTTGGAGCCACAAATACGCAAATGTCATAATAAACAATTAATCAAATGGGATAAATCATATTTGCTCAAATTCTCAACACTGTCTGTAAGTTGTGAAGCGCAACATAATTGAATACAATGTCTGACTGTTCAGAAGTGCTACAGAGTCAATAAGTGGCATGCGAACAACAAACTGGATAATAACAATTACACCACACGAAGGAAACGGCACATGCGTAGGCCTTTTGATTCAGTGCACGATAGGGTTGCCTAAATAACAAAAATAACAAAGCCACCTGCAGCAGCTAAACATAGGCAACACGTCGAGAGCGCTCGAGAGAGGAGTCTCACAACTCAACAGAAAACAACACCAAGTAATCTTAGAGTAGATCCAGGAAAATAAACATGCTATTGGGACAAGTTTGTCAACCGCAAATGCCAAATAGGAAACAATAAAGAGTTGCTTTTCGAAAGAAATCGAGGATAGAAAGACCAAATTGCTCAACGCAAGCGACGAACGTTTAACATGAAACGCGACCCTATTCAACACGAAGACAGTAAACCAACAAGCTGAAGCCGTCAACGAAAGCGTTGCCAAGACTAAAATGGGTATTTCTTGGCATAAAGGGATGGGTTTTTGTTCAAATACCAACGTTTCAAGATCACCTTTAAATGGCAATTGCGAAGAACATTGAACTGATACGATGACAAAACGGGAAACCATTTGTCGTCCAGGAAATAACTAACTGCGTCTTAAATGCCTCTCAGAGTTTGACAACGAAGTAAGACTTTGCCTCTTCTGATCAAACCATACTGATTATCCATCGTGTCATTAAAGTATTCTAAAGCCAGAATTGTGGCTAAATTAGATCTTTTCAAGTGCACAGATAGGTTACGACTAGACAAAGAGACAGAAAAACAAACGCGCTTTGTAGTTCGTCAGCTCTGTGCACGTTTGCTGAGTCTAATTCATCACCACATCATCGCAAAAATCTTCTATTGCTTGGTAGTCCGTTTCCCAAACACCATTCAAGAAGAATAATTACTGCCTGGGCATCAAAACATCGTGACGGCTAAGCAAAACGTGACGATGAAAATTTTAACAACAAAAGCATCAGTGCGCTTACTCGGACACGATGCGAAAATAAACAAGTTAGGCAAGGCTAAAGAACGAGCTAATATCTAACATATCAGCGATAAAAAGGTTCTTACATGTTTACACTTACCATAGATGATGGTTCCTTGGTAACTGAGCATTGGTTAACCGAGTTGAGGCGATCAGAAGAGGATGGACGTCTTCGCCCTTGACTCTTCTCTGTCCACCTTGGCCTCTTCGTCTTCGTCAGTATCCAGCAACATCAACGACCCAGGTGCATGACGGGTCAAAGCAACAGCAACAACAACAACCAACTAAATTTACCAGTTTTTACTCTGAAGTTGTAAGAGTCACTTTTATATCTTTCAAATTTTAGCAGATTACAGTAAAAGTTCATTATTCACTAAAATATGGTTTGCTCTGAAGTTGTAAGAGTCACTTTTATAAATATTTTTTAACATTTAGCAGTTTACAGTAAAGGTTATTTTACTTACAGTATTTTCCAAAATAATTATGTTTTGTTCTGAAGTTGTAGCAGATATCACGACTTTTATATCTTTTAATTTGAGGTATGTATATACTGAGCGCAATGAATGCAAGTCTCCATTTGACGCTGTACAGTACGTCTCTCAACATTGAGTCACCGGTTTTAAATTTCAATTTTAAGATAATTGATCTTCTTGTATTGGGGTAATTATAGCCTGAAGAGGATTTTATTCTACAATCTTCATCTCGCAACTTGGAACTTGCTTGTGCACAATTACTCGATTTTTGCTACCAAATTTGTAAAAAATATTGCAACTTCAGTGCGCCAACAGAAATAAATGCCTTATAAATTTCTTTATAAACAACAACATAGGAAAGCATTTTAAATTTCAGGGAAAATTTTCAAGATAATCAAAAGATTAACTATAATCTAAAACTGGGAGAAGCTTGAGGAAACTTTGCGATCCTACAACAGCTGGACTTTTCGACGCGTCGTGAAAACACCCCGATCCACAGGGGGTAAGCAAAAAGGGAGGGGGCTGGGGCTGATCATCTTAAATCCTTCCGAGCAACCAAATGGAGGCTACCTCGGTATGATGTTGCTATTCGTTAATGAGTCTGAACATGAGCATTGCACATGGATAAGAATATCATATTAGTACAGACAGTGGTTTTATTTAAATCGCGTCTGATTACGGTATTTTCATGCAATGAAAGATTAATTGTCCCTTGCTAAAAACTTTGCGGTGAACAGCGGAAAACTATTCCTTCAAGAACTCAATTTGATCAATGATGTTTTTAATCCTCAGGAGACAGTAGCAAGCTATCCTTCCTGATTCACAGAATTAATGTTTCCATACACTCATCGTGACAATGTCATCAGTGTGTGCAGGAACACTTATGACTCTGCTTCGCCAATGATTACATTTTCAACTTTGATTAACTGTGCATAATCACATACATGTTTTTAGTAAATACTTTATTACTAATATTGTAGCTTTTGATTTTAACACAAATGTCAATATTTTGTAGCACTATAACGGTAGCTTGGATATATGAGGGAGTTATGTTTTTACTTGAATATATATCATAAAATATTATTTGTATTTTATTTTGAATAATGAAAATAAAATCTATTTGAACTTTTAAAAAGCTTGATACGTTTCCATTACCAACTTTTTGACAGCCACTAAAGAAATTTCTGATAAAAACTGTTTAACGTTTAGACGACCAGAAGAAGAACTATAAACAGTTGTCATATTTTCAAGCAAGCTTCCTGGTGGCTTGACATGAAGCAGAGCTAAAATCCTTCAGCAACCTTGATATCTTGGAGCGAGTCGTACTTTCCCAAAATGTTTGAGTTTTGTATGTCATGCTTTCTAGAGAAAAACAAAACTTCATTAAAGCAAAAATAGTTTTTTTTAGAGAAGTTATATACCGAAATTTAGGAATAATCAGTTCAAAAATAGTAATATAATTAGTATAATAAGTTTTGAGCGTTTCGTTCGATAATTAAGGACTGTTGAATTGTTGATTGTGCTGTTGAGTGTCGACATGATTATGCATGTGCCTTTGCAAACAAAAAAACAGCTAAATGAAAGACGTTGCATCAGGACAAATGTAAATCGAGCTTACTCAACAGGTGATCAAATCAGGTATAGATAGATAGATTTATAATATACTCTTATTTTGATCACAATAATTCTAACAATAAACAAAGAAAGATTGAAAGTTAATACAATTTTGCTATAAAATTACAAGACAATAGTTAAATGTGATCATGGGGAAAAACAGACATTTTTAAGAAAACGAACATTTTTAACGCTGCCATTTTTCCCGTGAAGAGGTCTCTTTTCAGCCGAGATGTGCCAGCTGGTCGTAGTTACTTAGAAAACACGATCTCTGTTGAAGCAAGTGTCACGGTGGTCGCTTAATTCCAGCTGGACCACCCGGTCACGAAAGGTCAGGTTCTAAACTACTAATCAACAGCGGGAACGCCGAGAGTGTGCGCGGCACATTCGCCCAAGTTGAGTAATCGTTTATATTAGTGTTTTTTAATTAACATTTGTATTTGAATAAAATAGCTTTCTTTGGGAAAAAAAATCACCAGCTAAAAGGAATTAAGGAAATGAATTAACTTTATTGATGTAGCAGACGGTCACAATATTATTGAGAGGTGATCGACCGTTAATACAAAATGTCCCTACGACATATAGCCTTTATTCAAGAAACGTCGCGTGAAGACATAAAAACGCCTTGCGTTTATACTGGGCGTTTACACAAGCTGCCTTTGCAAAAAGTAGCAAAGTTACGTAGGATACTTGGTTTCAAAGGGGAACTCATCAACTACAAATAAACCATCGACTGAATATTAATAGAAAGGTGTCTACTCTTCAGTTCTTAGAACGTGTACAGAAATTATATTATATACTGTATGTTACTAAAGCAGTGTTAGCTTTTATTCTGGGAATCGATCTGCGGCCACTCAAACGAAACAAAACAAGGCAGAATTCACAAGACAGTAGGATATATTTCTACAAGAACACACTGATTAAAGTTCGAAGTTTACATCAAACAAAAAGGCAGACAGCTCAAATAGAAATCTTTTTGGGTTCAAAATATCCCGAAGCGAAGTCTTTTTCCCGAGCGGACGTATAAGACGTTTCTTATTCTTCTCACGTATTATTTTCAATCATCTAAGCAGACCCTTCACATGTTTTCATAACCGAATGCGTCTTTCCTCTGGTCGAGAAGACAGATTGACGTGTCTTTCAATAATGACAACAATTTGTTCAACTCGTCACGGTGGAAGACCTAATTGAGAAACAAAATTGTTAGCACATCACAACCGACCATTTTCACAAGCTACCATTTTGGAAAAAGCAAGTGCATTATGGGGAAGGTTGATGTCTCTGATTTCGGAATACGAAGAAAGTTGGATTTGATACTTATGCAGATTTCTTCAAGCTGTGCTACTTCCCTTGAACATTATAATTCCTGTTAATATTATGGGTCAGAAACCCAGTCTCTTCGCTACTTCAGGCAATCAACGTGCCCCAGAATGCACTGGTCTGTCTCACAATGGTAGCTCCTGAATAAGGTCTAGGTTCATAATGTAGTAAACAGAGAACTAGAAAGTCAACATAAATTATGATAAGGCGAAGATTTCCTTCGATGTCAATAACTCGTGCGTACCGTGTATAAGGCGTGGTCTTCCGACTGAATAACATCAGCTATGCGAAGACACTGCAAAGAGAATAGAAACAACTTCATCTATTGTTCGCCTATCAAACACGGATGACAGAACTGGTGTAATGGCAGTAGAAAAATAGCTCACGGACAAAATGGCCAATCTCCATCTTTGTATTTTAACGCCCTTGAATATCACAGTCGATTAAATTGATGGCATTGTTTTTCCTTAGCAATAAAACACTTGCATTATGGAGCCAGCCGTGTTCTACACATTACGTCAAAATCGGCTGTCAAAACTAATGCAATTTCATCAAAGTATTGTTTTGGCTGGTGTTCATTTCTATTGAAGTTTGCCTTGTTGTGACATGACATGTCTGCGTCTATTTCTTAAATACAAAAGAACGATAACAAGACTAAGTCGCCATGACGAGATCGGACGAGATAGCCGACGAAAGTTCAAAGTCTAAATAAACTACAGAGGCTTTCGCTTGATGACGTGACCAAGTGGACGTGACGCGGATGATCTGCCTGACCTGTTGCTAACAAACCATGACTACGAAGACACAACATCAGATAGCATCGTTCAATGCGCAAACAACTTGCTCGACCTTGGCGACACAACCGATGTGGTTGAATGATATAAGCGATCGAGTTGAATAAATCACTCAACGCGAGCGCATCACAAGTCACCTCTTTGTATCTGTGAGAGGAATGAAATACGTTGTGAAGCATAAACGTAACCAGCGGCAAGCACAGACGGCGAATGAGCGTCAACGTGTCTTGGCGTGATTCCATGTCGTGGTCGTCCTGGCAACGAAACAGAGTGACGTGTGAAGGTCAACTTATGTGACACTCGACAGAACTAGCAGCAGCTGCCAAATAGAATACTATACCTACGCAAAACAATACGTTGTGACGCAGAAATCACCAAGGCTTAAGCGACATATCTTGGCGTATCAAGACCAAGAGTGTCTTATCGCGCGAACAGGACGGCAGATTCTCAGCGTTGCGTGGGGAAAATGAACTTTTCAATATTTAGGAAATAAATATTATAGACACGGGTGGGGGAGGGGAGATTCGATGATGGGGGTGTGTGCCAT
>OFHS01000283.1:0-14496 GCA_900245855.1 Calvadosia cruxmelitensis
CAGAGAGACAATTCCAGAGAAAAATTATAATAAAAATAAATAAATAAAGCTGTGTTGCAGGCGTGCGACCGACCGCACGCCAAGTTCAAGCAAGGCGTGCGTGGAGGCGTGCGCGTGCGATCGCACGCCTAAAACTACAATCCATGGTTACCATGGTAGCCCGGAGTCTATGCTATGGGGGATTTTGCACTATGTAGTTAAATTTTCTTACTCAAATGTTATGAAGTCGTCGTTGTCGCCAATAGTTTTTGCTACAGATTCGCCCTAAACATCAATGAATTTGTGTGCCAGTCTGAAGTAAATCAACAGACTCAGTACTATCTATGCGTTTGCTTCCTGGTTGTGAAAGTGAAGTCATCACTTTTCGGGACGGGATCATGTTAAACTTTGTTTGTTTTGAATGAACGTTTGGAAGGAAGTGCTTGAAGGATGATATTTTTGTTTGAATTTATTTCAGCTTTTAACTCGCAGCTGTTTTCCTGTATCATTGTCTCAAATTTTGTAAACGGCAGTTTTCTTGCAAGGGCTTTAGCGTGATCAAGGCTAACCACAAGAACTATTGTCCTTTAATTATAATTTGTATGCGTCATTAGCGCTGCCACCTTGCCTTGTTGCATTGTCCTCCCATGAGTGGTGTTGTATGTCTATTTGTTAGTCTTTGTGTGAAGGATGCCTTGCATCATAACTACTTGGAAAGGACGTTAGGGCAGGGGCTGCCAAAGGTTCCAGGGTTGTTCTGCTTCTTCCTGCATTGCGTTCATTTGTTAGCCGTGAGTTTGAGCTTGGAGTGCCGCTATCTTTAGCATATAGAGATAAACCGGTTAACCAGAGAATAATCCGTTTCACTGATTAGCCGCCTCTTTTTATAAGATCTGTAATCAGCTGATATACTTAAAAAATAATCGATTTGTTTTCTTTAGTATCATTGGATTTGTAGCTGTTATTGTTGTTTTGTGTGTGTAAAAAAAAACACATTTTGAGAGCGTTGTCCAGCTTGCCACCTACTGGCAATAATTTGAAACATATTCAACAGCCATAATGCCATATCACATTTTCTTATGCAATTTGTGTGAACTTGGTGCACTGTTTAGCTTTGAAATGTATTTGTCTGGTTACCACTTGTGCCATATGTTTGATCATACTTTTCTTCGATTCTGGCATTGTAGCGTTCTTTTTTCTGGTTTGGGTGAAACACTATTATGATATGTAAATATCCGGCAGTTTAATAGATTTAACTCGATGTTGGCCAATTATTGACTTTCAGTCGACAAAAACTGATCGCTAAAAATAATCAGCAATTTTCCTGATCGGCTCGTCTCTATTATCATTATTCATTATGATGCTGTCTTGTTCTATGCGGCCTGCTGTTTTCATGCTTGAATGGGGACAGCAATGAATAGACAACTTTGTTATGCCCTCTTCCTTGACCATATTTATGTTTTACTGTCAATAAGCACAAGCTGAAAGAGACCTCATGATGCATGTGCCCCTAAGTATCAATTTCTTATGAGTTTACAAGAAAAATCAAATCAAGAAGTAATTATAATTTCAGTGTTGTGACATCTGATTGGCATTCTCATGTCAATATAGAATTTCAAAACAAATGTAGACACACAGGTTGTGTAACAAAGTTGAAGGCAAGGTACATGCACATGTTCACAATTCTCAAATCTCAACCTTGGAAGTGATTGTCATCCTATTTGCCCAGATACAAGTTGTAAATGATACGACCCCTGTGTGCTACAGTGTTCAATAGTCCCCCAGGGATGGTTGAGCACGGTGCAACTTGCATGCGTGTATCCCTGAAGTTGCTAATATACAGATAAACCTGTATTAGCGGCTACCTCTATAGAGTAGCCACCAGTGTATAAAGGCCACTCTTCATAATCCAAAAATGACACTTTCTATAGTAATCAACCTGTCTATAAAGGCCATGTGTCTATAAAGGCCATTTTTGTCAGGTCCAGAGGTGACTGTTATAGACAGGTTTCACTGTAGCATTATGTATTAACTCTGTCTGCCTGTTTTATTGCTTGTTGTTACTTCTTGTTATTGTTTGTTTTGTATTTTGTTTGTAGGTGCCTCTTCATCTAGCTTGTCTGAGTGGAAGTCTAGCAACTGTTAAACTTATTTCAGAGCAGGTGAACATTTATGTCTTGCAAACTCATCTGCTAACTCTTTATTTTGCTAATCCGCTCAAGAAGAAAAAAGTTGTATAGATTAACAGATTTTCTGAATAAATGATGATGATGATCAGATGATGATGATGATGATAATCGCAGCTGTAGATTCCTTATCAAACTTATCATGACACAAGCATTGGAAGACATGAAGGAACAGTTGGTATCAGAGACAAAACAGTTACCAACTAACAGTTGCAAATAACAGTGATGACCTAGCTTGAAAAGAAATTATATTGGCTGAACTTCTCAACAAGGCATCTATTCTGTATCATTTTGTACCTGCCATGCACTGAACAACTTGTGAAGCTTTCCTGGTTCAATGAAAACAAACAAACAAACAAACAAACAAAGTAGCAAAACGCTGTGTGGAAATACTTCATTTGTTTATGTGTTATTCTGTTCAGAATTGGTAAACCTGTGGTATCTTGTCCAGCTCCAAAGCACTTCATTAATTTTCTTTACTGTTTGGTATTCATAGCTTCTTGATGTGTTTGTGAACCTTTTTGCATGACTCAAAGTGTTCTTGTCTTTGTAACATGATCATCTCATCTCTCCATCGTTTTAATCTTCTGCTCGACAATTTTCAAGTTACGTTGATTATATCCAGCTGCATTTGCGTTCACATCGTGTTTGCTTGTTTACCTTGTGTAGGATATTGACATGTTTGTGATTGACAACAATGGGAAATCACCATTAGATCTAGCAATGGGAAGGGATTACAAAGACATTATCGCGTTTCTAACACGCAGGATGAAAATCGAAACCGCATGTGGTTCCTGGTACGTAAATTGAAATATATTTACTTCTAATCGGTTAACTATCGTCCAGCAGTTGACTTGATAAGTTTGTTGTTGTTGTTGCTACCGTTGACGTAGGAATGGGAGTATGAATTGGGACTTGACATTTTCAATTATTGTATTGGTCATCGTAATTTGATTCATGAGTAAGGATCATGCCAGCAATCCATGTTACATACCAGTGAAGTGCCACTAAATCTTATAGCTCTGTATTTCTTGTTTTTTTTTTGCCTTGCAGTCGCAGACTCTTTCATATCATTGCCGGTGAAAAGAAATTTGTCTTGTTCTATTTATTTTGTCTGTTCTGCTTCAGCTACCCCATCTACTTGTATTATGTGAGTACCATCAGTAATCAGTCTACAGTTCTTGCAGATGTGATCGTTCAATCACATGATGCATTGCCATTACTGGTAATTAGAAACTTGTTATTATGGACACCTTGTTAAGCATATCCATGAGTCATATTCCCTTGTTAACTTAAGCAGTCCTCAAGAGATCCATAAGAATTCAAGCAAACACCTGTGCTAAATGATTGCAAGTGTTTGGGTGCCCTTTTTAAATGATTTCATAATGGTTGAATGCACGAATGCCATTTTTATTTCTCCCTTGGGGCGTCACTCAAGACAGGCTTACAGTATTATCTGTCTTTATAGATGACTGTCCTTTGCCTGCAGTTTAGACCACTGCGACACAATTGTAGGCTTTCTGCTGCAATAATCAACTTTATAACATAACATTTTGGATTCTCGCAATCTGATTGGCTAAGAGCTATGTGTTATCAGGCATTAGTGAGTTATGAATTACAATATCCCCTTGTCATATTTGCTTTCAGTTTAATTTCCTCTGGAATGAAGCAAGGGCAGCAAATGTTATCTTTTTATCTTTGACTGTTGCAATGTGGTATACATTTTACAAATCATCACGCACTGATCCGGGATTCTTGGGTTGCAATACGGAAGATTACGAACACGCGCTAAAACAGGTGACTATATTGAGCACAAGAGATTGTACTGCAAAGCAAGATATATCATTTCAGAAGCGAGTCCTTCTTGTCAGTTTTGTTTTCAAAGCGCTATACCCTCCTTTGTACATCATTTGGAGTGTGACATTTCAGTTTATAATAATAATCCAAGAATTTACAGAGCGCTAAAACTATGTCAGTATTCTAAAGCATCTACATGCATTGTGGCCTAAACTCTGCAATACATTAAAACTAAAATGTTATAATAATATAGCAATTTAGAATGTACTTTAAAACGCTTCTTGCACTGTTCCAGGGATAATCTGAGTTGAGATCGACATTAGTTTGCATATGACTTTTAAAAGTGTGTCTTTAGTCTTGCCTTAAAGCAGTCCAGCGTTGTGGAAGTTCAAGTTTCTTGTGGGAGCGAGTTCCAGACAACTGGTCCGAAGACAGAGAAGACCCTGTCGACCCTGTCGCCAAGCGTCCTGCTTCTTGTTCATGAAATACCCAGAAGATCACTTTGTTTGTAGCGCCACAAATTTCTGCTTGCTAATTTGACAATTGTTTTGATTTTCAGGTGTCATTGCACAAGGAATGGGAAGTATCATCAGAGAACAATCCTTTAAATCGACTTTGTCACACGTGTCGGCTGGTGAAGCCCATACGTTCCAAACATTGCCGGATCTGCAATCGATGTGTGCGCTACTTCGACCATCACTGTCATTTCATACATAATTGTATCGGACCAAGAAACAGGTAACATTTAAACTGTTATTTGTTTGTATAAATGATGCTGATGTCGTTCCTTTATTTGCTTTCCTGCATAGTTTTTTTTGTGTGACGTTGCTATGGCATTATTGTAATTTTTAAAGTTAGCCTTGCTGTGATGTGACATCACATCAATCTCTGCAATCCAACAATTTAACTCCTTTGCATAGAAGAACTTGATTGCCAGTTTATATTCTTGCAAACGGAAGTGTCTTTCGAACGTCAACAGAGAGATAAATAAAATGATGACGAATGAAATCCAGAGAACCATGTCAAAATAGAATTTTACTGCTACTGTATTCTACAGCAATATCCTACAGCTTATTTGCAGCCTGGATCTGATATCAATAGATGATATTATTTACTTCATTTACCGCCTACAGCGCAGCAACCTCAAATGCCCTGCACTCCAATAATTATGTGCCCATTTAGACAGCTCACTGCATGCTGGAGTTTGTGAAAGACAACAGATATATTGTAACTGTGAAATAGCAACTACTACAAACTTGACAGATATCAGGTATCATATTCAGAGCAATGGTAACACATCTGGCAGACCTGTCACAGCCCCAACCACTAAGTCACACTGACAAGGCAATGGAATATCTTGGTAACCCAAGTACGTCATCACTAGAAAAAGGGTGGATGGAATGCAAAGGCCGGTTGAATTAGATCAACGGCAAGCAATTCTGATCCATACGCAAGCAGCTGATAGCAGATTATGCCAGCAACTTCGTGAGCAATATGACGAGCAATGTGGCATAAAGTCTGCTAAGCGATGTAGCAAACAAATGCAGGAAGTATGTCAAGCGATACAGAAAACAATCTGACGAGCAATCTAGCAGTGTGCAGGCAATGTGACTACTTGTGTAAGCGGACAGGTGGACTTGCAAGAACAAGCCATACTTTTGAGCAAACAGTACATCAAGCAAGAGCCGAGTCAGTAATAGCCTACAGGCATGCATGCAGGCAAGCAACAGGAAGAATGGGCATTTAGTCAATTGGACCCTGCGTGGCTAGGTCATTTGAGCCATGTGCTCTTCTGATAGTGTGTGACCACTCCCTGCGGCTGTATGTCTGATATGATATAATTGTGGATAAGTTAAACTAAGAGAAAGGACCACCCCTGACATTAGCTTAATAACTGCATATGTTGAAAAACGGTACCAGGCAAAACAGTCATAAGTATGCTGTTTGACTGTTAAACTTCCAAAAAAAGCGTTTGCTGACTAGTGGACATCTGCAAGCTTCCGTTTTGAGCTTAAATTTGTCTCACTCCAAGCGTGATATGCTCCGTCGAAGTACTATTACTTGTTTTTGGGGTTTCCTATCGTAGTTCCCAGTAGTTCAAGCTGAGAGAAGAAAGCTAATAATTCTTACATAAAGATGTCTCTGCTTGATGTCATATTGCTGATCTCAACGGATGTGAAGTTTTACACCGAAACGCCAACCTCCCATGCCAAAGGCCTATACATTTTTTGTTAGTTTAATACAGTGAAACCTGTCTATAATGATCACTTTTCGGGCCTGAAGAAATGACCTTTGTAGACAAGTGGCTTCTCTGTCCATTTTGATTTCTATAGAAAGTGTCATTTGGGGTTATGAAGAATGGCCTTTATAGACAGGTGGCTGCTCTATAGAGGTGGCCGCTAATACAGGTTTTACTGTATTAGTTAGTAATCATGATTTGCATGTTATACAGCTGTGTGTCATCATGTCGTGTGTATGTTGTTTGCTTTCAGGGTGGTGTTCTTAGCCTTCTTCGTTATCACTATCGTTGAGTGTTACATCGCCGTCTACCTGGCTTATCTTATTTTGTGTAATTTCCCTTTAAATATCTTCCATATCTTATTCGTACTCCTCTACGCCATCTTTGCGCCCATGTTCAGCTGCGTTCTATTTCTTATGGTGAGTGTAATGTAATGTAATAATTATCATTCTTTGGACAGTTGGCCTATTCACACGAATGCGATTTCAATTGGGCACTGTACTTATTTCGAATAGGGCAGTGTACTCTCGTGATTTTGCGTATCGCTTGAGTTTTACTCCAAATGCAATACTTAGCTGGTCCCATCTTGAGTCTCTCCGAACATAATACTTTAAATACAATCAATGTTTATACGTTGAAACACTGACGGTAAAGAAGTAAATATTGACTGGAATCATGTGATAATCGAAATTCCTTACAAAGTGCATTTAGTTCGCCTCGGAGATTGAAGACAATATAAATCTTTCGGTTAGGTACTCAATAAGGTTGATTCGGTGACATTTATGCCTATTTTGAGTACAATTCATGAAGACGCTTTTTGAAATCTCATCGAGTTGTCGCTGCTGCTAGGATCTAGTACAGAACTAATGGAAATGAGACGTTTGCGTTATGTGAGATCACTTAAGGCTCTCAGGCGATGATGTGTTTGTAATATTATTTAGTTTATGTTCATTTCTGTGAGACTTCTTGTATTGCTGCCATTACATGTCATAGTTAACAATAGGTCACATAGTCCTCCTGGCTAGCACGTACCATTGTGTCACTCACACGTAGTGAAAAGGTGAAAAAATGTAATGATTATTTATGATGACGCGTGTGCCTTTTATTCCTCTGGTTTACATCTACACTGCAAAATATGGCTCCTATATCAAGAACAAAATTTCTGATTTCCAGGAATACATTATTCTTAAATTTAGTACACAATTACTTATCCACTCTGTCAGCCACATATGAAACAAAACAAATCTTGTTTGGAACATATTTTTCAGGGTATCGCCATGCTTCATTCGTTGTCTTTCTCGTTTTTATTAGATATTGCAAATCTCTTTCGGCTTGACGACGAACGAACGAATCAACGCTAGCAAGTACAGCTATTTGAGGGACGCTTCGGGTAATTTCTACAACCAATTCAACCGCGGAATTGTTTTAAACTGGTTAGAGTTCTTACACTTTATTCCTGCGAAAGATTTAAGTGGAAAAGATGGGGAAATGCTGGTTTGAGTAGCTTGACTGTGGAGCATATGTTGCTGAAATTGGATAAAAAAGAAATAGTGCGGTTACCATTGGTGATAGTAAATGCATACCACTTAGTAATGGCGTATTTTCCACATGCCTTTAGATCTTAATCTTCTCAATCGATAGCCTCAGTTTGTGCAACTTGTAACTATTAACCATATGTACAGAGGATTTAACTCCCTTTCAGTAGAGCTATATAGTATGGTTGTCTTCTTTGTGGCTTGTATTTGTCTGTGTCTGCGCGTGTATGGCAATGAGCGCGCTCAGAATGCACTTGCCCGCTTACGCCAGGGATGCCAAATTGGCATAATGGAAGGGCCATTATTAGCATGAGAAACTATCTTGTGAGGCAGTTAGGAATGATCAACATCAAGATGTGAATCTTCATGTACTGAATAACGATATAGAAACATAGAACAGTGCTTAACTCAAGTTCGTAGGAAACTCAAGTGGCAAGTTACATTATTTTGGTTTTCGGGCCACAATCAAACAAAATGCTAGATCCACCCCTGAGCACTTACATTCTGCATTGTGATAAACCTATACTAGTTTGAAGCAATCCAGGAATTGACAAAAGATTCTCTTTTTATCAATTGCTTCTTTTACAAATCCCAATTGAGTGCTTCATGAGCAGGAGCAGCTTGTTTAGACTCTCGAAGATAAGCAGAAGAAGACGTTCGCTGTATATTGTAAGACATGTAAGACATGGTCTTAGTGGTAGGACATCGCTGACACATTCATGTGTCTTTATTGGTAAAAATCAACCAAGAATACACGCATAGAAGGCACCAGTAAATGTGCACTTATACTATACGGATTACAAACATATCAAATACTATTTCATTACATTAATTCAGATATAACTTTCAATTTAAATAATCTAAGTGATGGGGAGGACACGACATCTTCCGAAAGCGAGTTCCAAAGGCGGACGACACGGTTAAAAAAATAATGCCTGGTGTTCAATTTGGCGGTCTCTACATGAAATCGCTTTGAGTTTCCACGAGTCCTTGAGGGTAATGATTTGATGTAATTTGATGTAGTATTTGAGGGTAATGATTTGATTTGATTTGATTTTGAGTCTGCATCTAAAATTCTCAGACACTTTCTAACAGGTATCTGCGTAAGAACGGATTAAATACCTAGAATGCGTACTCTAAGGCTGGTACGACTTAAAGCAAATACCCTTTCACCAGAGCAGCGATTTCTACCTGTGTGCCGAGCTCCGTCCCTTTTTCGCTTGTAGCTTTAGAAAGTCGGTTTTGGAAATCGGAATTTGATATCTCAGCTTTCCATCGTCGCAATGAAAAAATTCAGTTTGCGTATAGTATTTTCTCATCAAACTCTACCCACATCTGAACTATCGGATTTGGTGACAGGACGCTTAAGCTCGTTCATTAGGAAATACGAGTCATCAGGGTTTCCTCTGCCGATACACAAATCACTTCATCAGTCAGCGAGTCAACAGCATCAGATGACCAAACCTGTTCAATCATCATAGACCCATCGATGCCATGATATCTCGGCGAATTTCGTTACAGTTCACTCCGCTCAATAAAACACCTCGATACTGCTCTGTTCTGGTTTTATCAAGTGATAGGTTTAATACGGGAGTGCCACCAGTATCTGCCTGCATATAATTATAGCGTGCCGGTGCAATTGTCATTCCCGTATTTGAGTGCCAGTCGAATCGCTTCTGTTTTTCTCAAAGTGCACTGGCTCCAGTGGAGATCGCAACCACGAATGTGGATGAAAGGAAACACTCCTTTAATCACCCTCGACGTTATTTGTCCTTCAATGGCGAATTCTTTGACGTTCTGGCAAAGTATTTCGTTTTTCACTTTTTCTTTGGTCCCTTTCTAAAGTCGTCCTTTCTCCGTGGTTAGCTCAACACGAGCTCCATTGGCACGTTGTTCTATTCCATTCTTTGTTGAGGAAAATGAAGTAAGTGCTGAGAAGCTGCTTGAAACGTTCTTTCGCAACTTTGAAAATCTTACCGATAGATCATGCCTTAGATAGATCCAGAAATTAACTTATTGTGGCGAACAAAATATTCTTACATCCCATTCAACGTTGATATCTTCTCGGAGAAATCCTCGTGATATGAGCTATCGAGTCGAGTTTCTTGTGCCTGCTATTGGCTGTTGGCTACAGCAGTAAACGTACTTGAGTTCATGATTTCTCAATGAATGTCGCCTTTCATCGCAATGCCACTTCGCACATACTGTAAGTCCAGAGCGGTTGTCCTTTCTGGCAGTTTGTTTTTATGGCAAACAACTGCAAATCGGACCTTGAACTACAGGTAAATGCTTCTCTGAACATTTTGTAGCTGACGACCAGCATTGTGGCGATTTATAGCTGGTACTTCGTGATAGATGGTACTAGGAAGGAGACATCAGCGGATAAGCAGGGTAGCGAAGAAGCTTGGAACAGGTGAGTTGCTTGGTGAACTAATGCGAGTGCTCCAACGTACTTGAATAAAAAATTCACACAAAAGGTACTTCATTCTGTCGACTGAAGTCTTCATTCACTACATGTTGCAAATTATCTGCAGATGTCCGTATTGTTTGCGCGATGCTGCCACAGACCGCAACAGTCAATGTTGACCATGTTGAACGCAGATAGAATGTTTATAGTAGCCTCAGCTGGAAGTATCCAGTCATTTTATATTATGCTTCGCAACTATGCCATTGTTTCGTTTGAACCGTGTCAATTGTCCTCTGTTCTGTTCATGCATCTTGTTTCCATGCCGTTCTTGTGTCGAATATCCATGAGTCATATTCCCAGAAGACCTTCGATGGTTGCTCTTTCTTTGACAAGACAGCAATATACGGCTCATTTGACTACCGCGCTGCAAGGAACAGCTAACTCCCGCAGGAGAGACAACTATTTGAAATATTTTGAATGGGATTGGTAAACGCATTACTGACGTGATGAATTTGTTTCCGAACAAGGAAGGAGCAACAGTCGCTGAGGGGACAAGGAATGTCAAAATAATGGTCACGCTAAAGGCTCAACCATCATATAAATTATGTGATTGCAAGTAACCACAATCCGTCAAGCGAAATGGAGTTGCCTTCTGCCAGGGGTGAAGACGACAGCAAAATTCTTTGATCACATTCACGGTTCACCCACACTCTTTATTTAGGATGGTCAATTTCCATCCAAGGATTGTTCTTAGCTGTCAAAGTTGTCGATTTCAGCTCGAAAGCATGTACATGAAAACACTTCTATCCTGAAATCTATTGGTTTTGTGCTTGGTAAATTGACTAAGGTAAAAAGGTAAATAGTCTTGGTCGCTAAAACAGTGCTTGATTTCGTTTCTGGATGCATACGCCGATGCGCAGCATTATTTAATGGCGCAATATTTTCTCGCCGGTGGAGAATATCAGCCACTTTCCTAGCATAGCAATAAATTACTTGTCTTTGTACCATAATGTTTCTACAGCACCCGGTTGCACGAGGTTTGGTGCTTGAGGACAGAATTCGTATCTCTTGAGCGTGTCGGCACATTCATCTTCTGCAGCAGCCCTGCTGCTGGTCTAAGCGATGTTGCTCTTGGCCATCGTAACAACACATGGAAAATTCCACTTTTCTACAGTATAAAGCCATGGTGGTAGTTTGCTTCATTGCTTGTACTTGCGATCCGTAAATACGGTGGTGTTGTTCACAAGCTTTCTTCTCGAAACGGAAACCTTCAGAGACGCGCAGCTATGAGTCCGATAGAAAGTAACTCCGAAGCGATGATGGTGTTGCTTCTAGCCAAGCTCCTAATCCTTTTTCTCTATTCGCTAGCAACATGGCTTTATAAATTGGTGATGTCAAGGATTATATCGATTTGATGCTGCTTCATCAACCATTGGCTGATCGCATTCCTTCTGTCCAGTGGCCATGCTGAGATGATGTTGCATCCACTTTGGTGACTTCTTTCAACTTTAGAATGCCAGCACTAGAATATGGTACAGTACAACCTTGGTAGGTTGCGGGAAGGAGGGAGCTAAACAGGTTCAAGTGTTGTGGAAAGATACGAGGAATCAGGAAAAGATAGTTCGATAGCTGAGCTGATCCCAGCCTCCCACATAAAACTGGAAGTCTTGCTTGTATTTGTACAAAAGATCGTCCATTTCAATTTTGAGGAGGCGAGATGTTATGTGTTTTAGAGCATTGTCCCAGAGTTGTAATGGAGGATTGTTGTTGCAGTATGATGATCGAAGGAGATACAATAGCGTCCGCGTGGCAAAGCCTCTGCAAATAGAATCCACGAAGACAACTTGAAATTGACAATCGATCATCCATAAGCGAAGGTTCCTCCCTCTTTGTTCTTGTGCAGCGAGCTGTCTACAGTTATTTTCTCTAATATTCTCTCGAAGGAGAGAGAGGTTTTAGAATGGAGGTTTCTTTGAAGCCGTCCAAGGGAGATGTGCAATTATGATGCTCGTTGACCAGAAATCCTGAAGCATTTGCGAAGCATTCATCGATTTTATTTGACTCCATGCTTCCAACCAGATTGAATAACTGAGATTGCTTTATTGATCGTGCGGTTAGCGATGCGAACGCGTTCGTCTAGGATGGTCGGGTCAATGTCAGTTTGGGAAGTTGCCTTTACTGTAACTTTTGACGGTTGAATTTCGTTGTGATTCCTGAATCAACAACACCTGATTGATCTTTCCTTTTATCTGCCAGTAGGTTGTAACTGTTATGCTCCCTTTCGATCTCATTTGGAGTTTGGAATGTTGCTTACTGCTGCTATCAAAATTCCTTTTGAATCGATTGCGAGATCGACTTTGCAGTGAATGTTCTTGAGGTATCTCATCATCATCATCATCATCATCATCATCATCATCATCATCATCCCCGTTGTGTCATCACCATTCATACTTCATTGCTGTCGCAAATTTCCGCCACATTCGGAACGGCTCTTTTGCAAGACGGACAGTCACTAATTCTGCCAGTGGAGTCTCTTGTATAAGAATAACCTTGTTAATCAGGAGCTGCCTGGATGCCGCTATAGTCAGCGTTGCTATTCCATCACATAGCGCTCTTACAGTTCCTTGTTACAGTTGATGTCAGGGTAGTGAACATCGATGGCGTGCCGTAACACGTCGTGGTAGCTGGCGTCGATATTTTTGCTAAGAGTAGACGCCAATATTCATGCCTCTGCACTATATAGCAGGATGCTTGCAACGCATTTTTTTGAAAAGCTTCATTTTAAATTCCTTTGCTTAGACCACTCTCCCATATCATATCTATACGCATCGATGCTATCCAGGTCACCCTTAGTCGCTTGCTGAAGGCGAAACCGCATACCCGTACTCTGCAGCCAAGGTATTTGAAGTTCATCGAGTCTTCCAGAATCGTGCCGTCGCTTGTTGAGACGCGCTCATGGCTCCGATCCGAACTTGAGGCACTTCATTGGCAGTGCTTGTTTCTCCGCCATCGATATTTGCTTGCAATCTTTTCACGTTTCTATGAAATTACTAATCGCTTGGGCGCACGTTGCTACAAAAGAGATGACCTCTAATAGCATTGGGGCACGCTTCTACCTGAGTCCGCTCTTAACGATGATGTTCGTAAGCCATTCATGCATTTCCAATTTCTTGCTCCCTCGCATTACGCTCTTGTCTGCGACAGTCGTACTTCAGAGGAATCTGTGGGATCTTTATTGAAGAACAGATTCCGTTGTTTTCTCTTCTTTGGTTTGATACCGACCTCCCCATGTTGTGATGCAGGATGGTGTTGTTTGCCTTCGCTGATAGTTTTCCAATTCACGATTTTCTAGACATCGATCTGTAACTGAACCACTGATTCGTTGCAAGCCGTTGGTGTGAAGTTGACCTTGTTCTTCATCTTAATATCCCGTAAATTTTAGTTCGTCTCCGCTTCTTCTTACCCCAGCCAAGGTAAAGTGTACGCATGTAGCAACACGCAAATCCATCTCTAACAAATATTTATATTGCTTTCCTTTATAAAAGAATCTCCCCGAAGACAAATTGTCTCTTTCTAATTCAAGTCAGTCGGTATGGCAATTCGGCCCAGACGCATGTATACGTCATAATCAATCGTGACGTAAGAAGCTGTGGATACTAAGACGAGGCTGCTTCCAATCGTAAACGAGATAGCACACAGTTGAAAGCATCAACGTCGGTCTTCGCAAGAGGTGCACGTCACAAGCTGATGTATCGTATGATTTCTAGCTCTGCAACGTCCCTGGAACGTTTGAATTGGATCACAAAGCGTATGGCACTCCTGAAATTTGAAATCTTTGTTGAACTTAGAATCATTATGCGTGTAGTGCCATACTAGAATTTCACCTTTCTGGATCGTCGGAGCGGATTCAAATCGGTTGACGGTTATGCTCCTCTCTGCTGATCGAAAGCCCTTTTGTCGTGACAATATATATCGCGAAATTGGTTAGGAGTTAGGACACGATTTTATTTTCATTATCATTTAAATTATGAATGAGTACATAATTAGAGGACCCTTTCAAATTTTAGACAATTATAATCTCGTGAGGAGCAAAGTTAAAAGTGCGACATCTTCGAAAATGCTAAGTAGAGTTTTCAGTTTGCTGTCTCGAATTTGAGAATGGCAGATCCATCTCAGAAGTTTAATTGGATGCGATCGCAGAAAAAATAGACGCAAATATGGAGCAATGCAATGGCATCTCAGAGATTGACAAGATAAAGGCATTAAAATTATCCAGCAGCGAAATCCACTGCCTCCTTCACGAAATGATGGGCCCGACCATTGGGGTACGCCCGAACATATTTTTCTTTGGGG
>OFHS01000283.1:14561-37456 GCA_900245855.1 Calvadosia cruxmelitensis
TTTTGTTTTCTTCACACGGATACATCTTCATCTAAGACATTCTAGCTAAATTAATTCTCGAGGACCGATATTTGGATATCTCTACACTCTGCAAAATGAAACATCGTTGTTTAGAATAGCTTAGCATTCATGATGGTTTTTAATCAGAAAATCGAGAAAGTGGTTTCAATTCATGGCTGGAAATTTTAGGATAGATGGCCTGCAGCGCATTGTCTACAGCTATTTCACATCAATTTATTCAATTTAATTCAAATACTTTGTTGTGCAAATATCATACATTTACTGTGATACGTATTGGTAACAACCAACATTCTTTTCGAAAATGTTAAATTACANTTTTGTTTTCTTCACACGGATACATCTTCATCTAAGACATTCTAGCTAAATTAATTCTCGAGGACCGCTATTTGGATATCTCTACACTCTGCAAAATGAAACATCGTTGTTTAGAATAGCTTAGCATTCATGATGGTTTTTAATCAGAAAATCGAGAAAGTGGTTTCAATTCATGGCTGGAAATTTTAGGATCGATGGCCTGCAGCGCATTGTCTACAGCTATTTCACATCAATTTATTCAATTTAATTCAAATATTTTGTTGTGCAAATATCATACATTTACTGTGATACGTATTGGTAACAACCAACAGTCTTTTCGAAAATGTTAAATTACAGTATATACTAGCTATTATAAAGGCCAAAAAAGACTGCTTGAGATTGAACCATCAGACTCTACGAGGGATGAATGCGCGTTTGTGCAGATCAGCTCTCGAACAGTTAATTGACCAAGTTCCGTCTCAATCCATTTTGAGATTCATACTAGCTGACCTTTACCCCATGTGCTGACACCAGTAAATTGCTTTGTTTTAAAATGAATTCATCAATACTTTCAATTTCAAGCATTGTTCTCTGCTGTCAACAGTGTCGATTTCAGCTCCAAACACGTGGCTGTAGTAGCTTAAATCTCAAATGCATCAGGTCTTCATTTGGTCAATTGAAGATCATTCCTTATTTGAGGACCTCTCGTGCTAGATTCCTTTTGCGAGGAAATGAGGTCGTGCAATCGATGTTTTCGTGCTGTTCTTTGCTGTTGGGAATGATTTCTTGAGATTTTGTACCAATCCATCAGGAAGATGTTTTATCGATATAACGCTTGATCCGCTTGTTGCTAATGCCTGCTTTGTAGCCATTTTGAATTTCAGGTTAAAAGACAGAGCTGTACAACTACATCAGCTCTTTCGTGTTGTATCTGTCATCTCTAAGTATTTTCAATTGATGTTGGAGTTCGCTCCTTTCAGAATGTCTCTTACGCGCCCACTGAAGGTTGGTTTGTTGTCTAGGCGTATACACCAAGGGCATTCGCTGAAGTAACTCTTCTAATCCAGCTTGCCGGTTGGGGTCTTGACGGAGGGGGAAGGGGTCGCTTAGACTTCTCCTTCGGACAATGTCACAATAATATCATTAGCTTTCTTAGCATCTAACTGACATCGCTCATTCCGACAGAAATTGAATCCATCAGAAGGCAGCAGTTTGGATCGTGACGTGATATGAAGGTCGCTTTGTGCAGTGGAGTTGAAGAGACAGCGTTATTACTTACCTCAGTATCGACACTGTCGTCAGAAACATTCAATGGGCTCTTCCATTTCAACATCGCCATGAAAGTCAACTGCACTATTTCGGCTAGCTGAGCCGACTACATGAACAACGGATTTTAGCTTCGAACTACCATCATGTCTACGAACGCACGTATTCTATGCTACATCAGTCATGATCATATCGTTTCACCTTTATCATCAGCCTGGCAGCGCTGGATTCAAAATGAACGCCAAGACCATCACGGCGCATCAGCCGAATTCCGGTTTGTCTTCTGCACGCTATAGCTTCCCAACGACGAATTTACGACGGAACGACGAGCAAAATCAGGACACAATAAAACCATCGCGATTGTTCTCGCTACAAAATATCCACAGATGTCTATACAAATTTCCCCTGACTCCATGGGATTGAGATTAAAAACATGTCGTTTTATAAATATAACAACCTAGGAACTAGTTCGATTTTGGATTCGGCCAACTGAGCTTCTTTTTGCGCTCGGCAACTGGAGGTTTCTTTTCTTCACTTTTCTTTTTAGTCAGCCGAGACAGAGTCGCAAAAGAATGTCCGAATATTGTTTTCGGTCGTGGAAGGACCGGCGGCTTGTCTCGGCGCGATCTCGACTTCTTGTCGGGTTCGGGCTCGTCGTCGTCGTTCAGCGAGAATCGACGTTCGATGACAGTCGCTCCAGCTTCGTCAAGCAAATCACCAACCGAATGTGCATGCTGTATTCGCGACCGAGGTAGAGTCTTTGAAAACGAGGTGGTGGCATCAGAGCGATCCGTAATTCGTTCAAGTCCAGGATTAATCTGAGTCGATGTTGTTGCTTGGAAGAACGACCGTCGCACGTCTGTGATAGGACTGGCTGCGCTCCGCTTTCTCGGCAGCTCCGGTGGAGCTTCGTCGTTCTCTTCAATGAAGTCCAAGGCGGGAGCAGACTGCACGAATGACAAACAATGTCAATCATTACCAACATACTTCACGTTCGCACTGTCTAGTGCAATACAGACGCTGCAAGGAAATTTCATAGCCACTGCTCATCATTTTAATCAACAACAACAACAACAGCAGCAGCAGCAGCAGCAGCAGCAGCAGCAACAACAACAACAGCAGTAGCAGCAACGATAATGCTGTACATTTTGCAAGTCTGTTAAGACTGTTATTGCATTAAACATACTTTAGGAACAGTAGATCTGTCAACTCATTGTAAATAGTTCAATGCTGCACGTTCGTGTAACTTATGTTTCCTGTGCTTGCCTGTCGGACAGTATAATTATGTGACAAATAAATCAAACAAGAACAGGAACAATAACAACAACAACAACAGCCCACAACGACGAACATACGAGTGGTAATTGATAGTAAATTCTCTATGTACCTTGACTAGGCTCTCTGGCATGGCTCCAATGTCGCTGTTATTGACTGTCTCTTGATTTGCTGTTGCGTACGATGGGTTATTTGGCGTGGAGAAGCGCTTGCTCTGCTGCGGACTGATGCCATTTGCACCTTGCCTCATGGTGACGCGCCGCGGTGGGAGTGGAGGTCGTTCGTCGTTGTCAGCATCAGACACTGACGAAGACGAGGCAGCGCTCATCTCTCGCAAGTTGCCATCACTACGACACGAGAAGAAGCAACATTAACCAAGGCTCGCCGGGGCGGACGGCTCACAAAGACAGGAGACAGATAGGTTTCCTTACCTCTCAGTCTTCCTTATTCTGGCGTCGTTCGCGCTGGAGATGGCTGGTGAACTAATAGCGTGAGTCATGGAAGTGCTAGAGAAGCGTTTGCTGAACTTGGGAGGCATACTGATATGTGCCTGTGTCGACGGAGGACGGAAGAAATAAATAAATAAATAATGACATTGCTTGTTTTCAACAGCGGCATCTTTCAGTATGAAACAGGACTGAATTTCATACGTATGGACGTCCGTGGATTTATCTCAAAATTACTGCGAGTTTCGGTCTTTGACTGATCGATCTATTCCTAAATTATTCCACGGTGGAAATCGTAAATAAAGACACTGCTTGCTAAATCGTTGTGCACCTTCAATAAATGCTCGCAAATTAATTCAGATGCTATCAGTTATTTCAGTTTGCATGTAAGGGGTAGTCCCCAGGCAGTGCCTACATCATCCTTCGTGTACATAGATATCACTAAAGTTGGTCACGTAAGCAGTACACATAATCATCGCATCGGCTATATGGGCATATTAATCTCAAATTCGTCCATGAGCTAAGCCTCCCTGNGCATCACACCTGCTTGCGATATAAGTCTGGATCACTGCTTTGACTGAAGATTTGCTGACTGCTCCGTCGACCTCTCTGCTCGGTCAAGGCTGGTGATTTGCTCGACGGAAGAGTACCAGTACTGCAAACGGAATGATGTCAATGGCTTACACGAGCTAACATAAAAATGAGATAATTAGAAAATTGGGCTAAATTTATACGTTCCTAATTCTTTTTTATAAGCTAACACTTATCAACATCAGACTACAATCACAATGTGTTATATCATGACGTGGATTACACTTACGAACGAGGCATCGTTGGCGTTGGAGGCAACATCTGAAAAAGGAAAAGAAAAATGCCAATAGAAAGGAAAAAATACCAATATTTTGCACGAGATTGTGGTCACATGTAGTGCATGGCAACTAAGTGAATTGTCTCAAAAAGAACTCACGAGACAATTGACGGAGAGAACTAGGGCAAGACTAGCAAGGATCAGAACTATCGCATGAGAAAAAAAGCTACAATGTCCAAGTTCAGTACAATGTCCAACGACATTCTGAGCTTATGTGGTGACATGAGGAATTATCTGTTGGCTTACTTCCATCGGTTCTCCTGTTTCCAAGCTGCGCCTCATTATCTCAAACAAGCGCAGCATCTTCTCGTGGAACAACTGCAACGCACTGGACGCCAATCGATCGTGCAATGCCAGTCCAGCGCTGAGGAGATCGACCTATCACGAGAGAACGCACGGTAATTATAACCCGTGGGGAGTAGACCTGGGACATTATTTTTGCCGATGAGCGCAGTAGCTTACCTGCTCTTCCAGGGTGCCGCGCAATTGGTTGACGAAATGTTCTTGATCGTGATTCAGGAAGAGATAATCTTCTGACAGAAAAGCCTGAAAGAATGACAAAAATTGAATAGCATGATGCTTATCAGACGCAAGAGTTAGTTGTAAAAACACAACATCTCCTCAGGGAGGGAAGTTCGTAACAATGCCACAGTTGCAATTGTAAAAGCGGAGTTCTCATCGAGTAAGAGATGTATGCAAGAGCAAGTGCCTGCAAGAGAATAGCTTACTCTTGAATTGGAAACCTGTTGTCATACAATTGCTCCACTTCATGCAAGAGAATCATGCAGCAGATGAAAGGTCACTTGACCATCAAACCAAGACATGTGGCACTGTATAATACTATAACAAACCTGTTGATAATTAGCAATGCCACCGTTGACGTTGGCATCAATGATGCCATTAAGTATCATGCTCAGAGGGTTGATTGGCTCGCTGCGATTCTTTTCAATTCGGTTGATCATATCGGCCAATTCACGATTCTTTGAACGAATAGTGTCAATGGCATTTTCAATTGGGCTGAGTTCGATCTAGAATAGAAAAGCATAANACACCGGTATACATACACTACACATGCCACAAAGTAGAACGAATGCGACGAAGACAAAAATGATGACCACAACGAAGATGAAGAGGATAAAGAAGAAGATGATGATGATGATGAAGAAGATGCTTGTAGATTACCAACTGCAGAATGCACTTTACCAAAACTTGATCAATCCATTCGCGATGTGTTTTGGTCAGCCCTGGCCTGAATTCTCACAGTACTGTACTCATATTGCTCGCAAAGGTTACAGTATTACGAACTACCTGCTGAAATCTTTAACGTGGAGAAGATCATGACAACGACAAAGAGAAAGAAAATGACAAAGCAAATGACAAGGAAGACAAAACAGATAAAAAAGAAAAAAGATGAGGGTGATGGTGACAGTAGCATTGAAGAACAACAACAAAAAAGAAGAGGGAGAAGAAGATGAAGAAGAAGACAAAAACGAAGATGGAGAAGGAGAAAATGAGAAGAGATCAAGACGAAAATGATGAGAAAAAAGCACAAAAACATGAAGATGGTCAAGAAGAACTAAAGGAGGAGGAGGGTTTCAAGACCAATCTCAGGATCACCTTAAAAAAAAAGTGAGATGAGGTAGAGAATCAAGGCATGATGCCAATACAATATTACATTATTGTGCTACGACGGATGAGGATTAGAGTTCATCTTCACTGATGTCACCACTATGGTAAGCTCGATTGACTGTAATTGATTCGGTCGATAGCAGTGCAGTTTTTCAGTCACATGCCTGGATGGTCATTACAGAAACAAACAAAACTTACACTGTCATATGACACAACTTCACTCCACCGAAGAATTGATGGCAGCTTTGCTCTTGTTACCATTGTCGTGCGCTCAAGCCAGAGACTCTACAAGGAGACAGCATCATTAATATACCATATTGATGCAAAGCAATAAATAGCACAACGCTCTAGCAGAAAGTCAAGAGGGATTTGGAACATAAGATACTAACTGTATTAAAATTACAACCTGTAAAGTTACCTCGCTAAATTGAAAATCAAGGAAAGATCAAACACTTATTTGGCAATGGTAATGTACATGTACATAGAGAAAGCATATAAGAAGAAGAGGCAAATGTAATAGATTTGTCGCAGTATTGCACTTAAGAATCAAACAGGTGCACTTCCCACCTCTCTCCCTTTCCGCATGCAGTTCCAGTGAGTTTAAAACATTACAGTAAGTAGCGTTCAACCGTCATGTTTTCTGATCTCAATAGCATGCAGTAGGAGATCCAACCGTAAAGAGGATTCTCATATGATATACAAAGTAATTCTTTATTTTCATGTGGGGAAAGCAACAACCTGAGAGCGTCAATCAAGAACAATCACTTGCAATGATAGAACCTACCGAAAACTCGTTGTCACTTTTCTTTCCCTTGTGGAATGGACGAGAAGATGTGAAACGGTCGACTTCGTTCACTTTGTAATAGCTAGAATGAAGGCAAAGAAAACGTAAGTGTCCATAAGTCGAGTGCAATGAATTCGTCCTCAAAATGGTCTTGTAGGCACTCTGCAGTGGTGATTGTCCATTTCTAACATATCTTTTGCGAATTTAGGCTTAATTTAAAGGCTTAACTGGTTGCCAATATGTCTGTCTTGCTGTGTATGACCACCACTTCTAGGCCGAGGTCGGTTTGTGGTATTGCCAACTACCAAGTCACCAATGATAGCATGATTATACAAAACTCTCTGCACTGATATCAAATCAAAAAGAGAACATTGAATGCATAACTATCATCAACGTGTATGATGCACAACAACAACAACAAAAATATACAAGAAAAATAATTAACATAATATTATGAAGGTAACTGTAAAATAGTGAGGCTAAAATATAGAATTATAGTGCCTGCCAGCAGGGCAGTCAGAACCGAGGCTAGCCTTAGAGCTGCTCAGTCAGTGGCGTAGATAGGTCACTTGACAATAGCGACCTTTGATCAATTCTATTCCCAAGTGGATGGCTTTGATGATGGGGGAGAAGATCATTTGCTATAAGTCGCACGCATCATTGTACCTCACACTTCAAGAAATGGTTGGGGTGCTATGAATCCCTCAATCTGCTGCCTCCCATGAAACATGTATTAGTTAACCACAGGAATTCCAATGACTTGACAATGTGACTGGCACCTGCTCGAAAGGAAGCAACTCCCACCGAACCAGGAACTACTGCCAAATAACCCATCTATGATGGTCTACTTAATAATAGTACATATTCCGATAATTCATGACATCAAATACGCAAAAAGCAAGCTTTATTGCACTATGAACTGATACGATGTGAAATCCATGTGAAAATCACGTGAAAAACCGTGTGAAAAGTGCCCTTTCACATGGTTTTCACTCTGTTTTCAATTCACACGGTTTTTCACATGGTTTTTCACATGGTGCTTCCCATGTCACATGATTTTCACATGGTTTTCACATGGTTTTGGATTCATAGTGTTGTATGATAATCAATCACCACTCAGTGACTGTGACACTAATAATGGTGTAACTTGATTAATAATAAACAATGCAATACCTGATAATCTTGTCATTGACCTGCCGTCCCCTAAATGCTGACATATCACTGGCAAGTGGTTGGACGCTGCAGCATTGGATATCTGCAATAGGAATGAACGAAAGAAATGAATAAAGATACTCGGATCCAGTTGATTGAATAAGCAAGGATCTAGTTATTTCATTTGAGTCATCAGATAAAATGAAAACATCTTCCAATAGACGATGCACAGTCCTAGTGCATTTCGGAATGCAACTGTTTTCTGGTACATGATTTTGACTTGAAATTGACAATTTTGACAGCCAAAAACAATTCCTGACATTGACCATCATTGATAAGAGAGCAGCTGATTGCGTTCCAAACAAAGCAATTTTCTGGAATCTTCACCGGGGGATTGTGGTAGAGGTCAACTCACTTATATACCAATATGCTTTGAGACTGTGCATGGCAGATTAACATGACATAGGAAATCGGATCGGCATTTGAACACTTCACAGAATAGATATGAAATATAAAACTCCATGCCAAACAGAATTCGATTAGCCTGCATAAACTGTAGATGCATCAGAAAATTTTCTAATAGACATCAAATGGTTTACAGAAATGAGATAATCTCACATTGAGCGGGAGACGCAAGAATTGATTCGTCAGGTGGAGTGTTCTTCGAAAGTACCTACAACACGCCAAAACATCACAATGAGAAAGAAGTCTAACCAGCAAAAGTTTTTCAGCCCATGAAATATCACATACCTCAGCGTTTGGAAATTCAGAATTCAGTCGCTGAATGAAGCTCCCAAGCTTTTCAAATTCCAATCCGCGATATACAAATACCCGGTCCTGTAACATTAACAGCAGAGTAGTAGCACAATGCAGACAGTTCCCATACACAGCTTACACACAGTTATAACACCACGTGAAAACCTACCCTTGCAAATTAATCCTTAAACGATTATAACATTAACACAAATCAAATTACTAGCACAAAATACTAACAAATTACAGCTCAGTTGCTCTGCTGAGAACACAGCCTCTGCAACATTCTAAGCAGTATGTGTTCAGCTAAATGAGCAACGGAAAAGGTATATTTGGCTCATAAACGTCAAGCGGCATACAACATCTCTTCTTAACATAAAGCACATAAGCTATGTCTGAAAATGCCTAACTAAAACAAATCTAACAGATCAGAAGATGCAGACTATATGCTCTCCATCAAAGATAAGGTTGATCATATCACAGAAGCGAAATCATTAGCTTGATCATCATATTCTTTTGTACCTTCAAATAACGTGGGAATCCTCTGCCGTAAAAGGCAACACGGAAGTATTCCGGTTCTGGTCGGATTTCCTTCATGATGTTATCATAGAAATGTGCTTGTGTCCGCTGAGAGAACAACACACCACAGCAAGTGAATACGACAAAATAGACCATCAAACAGAATCCATTGCTGCGCTCAAAATCGTCTCTAGACATCGTCTAAAATAATATGACAGCCTTACTAACTCACGTGGGGTCTTGTTCATGGACTGGGACTAAAGCGTAGTCCAGGACAAAATGAAGTCTCATATACAGCTTTTAGTAGTGTAGTCCAGAGCCAATGTCTAGCCCCAGATTACGTTGCTGTTCCAGTCCATAAATAAGAGCCCTGGTGTGCGACTACATGGCTAACACAATACAGATAGGATTGAACATCTAGACCATTAGAAGTGAACTTACCAGAATATCACTGAGTTTAACATAATCAACAAGGCGAATCTCGTACTGCTGGGCAAGCTCTTTGCAAAGTCGAATACCATTCTCCCACATCTAAAAACAAATTAGGCAACTATGAACCTGAAATTCAGAAGCATTTCCTCTCTTCTACAATATATCAGATCCAAATCAGTAAAATACAAGCCCATGAATGGTGTGGCTGTCCCATACGATCACTGTGGAGCACGCTGGGTCATTGAATGCAAATCAGTTTACCTTGCCCTTGTCAAAGTGATCAATAATCTCGATGTACAGCAATTCCTTCCGTTGCCATTCAGATTGCTCCGGGTAACTTAGGACGGATGGAATGATCGCCTCCTTCCACTGCCAATAGAAAAAAACTTGCAGATAAAAGTCAAACTTTGAGAATAAGCAGATCAGGCATGTTAATTTACTTGGCTGTTGGGCATGTCGCCCTGCCATAAAGATTACTGTGATTAAATATGATTGCTGGTAAGAGCAACTTACATTATGAACTGATACCATGTGAAATCCATGTGAAAATCATGTGAAAAACCGTGTGAAAAGTGCACTTGTTACATGGTTTTTCACTCTGTTTTCTAGTTCACATGGTTTAACATGGTTTTTCACACGGTGTTTGAAATTTCGCATGGTTTTTCACATGGTACTTCCCATTTCACATGGTTTCACATGGTTTTCACATGGTTTTGGATTGATAGTGTTATGTCAAGAGATATGACATGGGTTGGATTGCAGGACAATAGGAGTTGTCTATATTCTACACAGCTACACCAAAGGAAAAATGAAAAAAAGGGATTGCACCATGGCATTACTAAACTATCATGACCTTCTCAAGTTGAAATGCTGTGTCCACACATCAGCCATACACATAATCGTAACCCGGAAGCATTACCTGAAGCATGTTAGTGTGCAGCAGAAGTGTGAATCCGGCCTCGGTGTGATTTTCACATGACGAGTGCAATGAACACAACTTCTGGATGTAACGAGTGTACATGTCTTGTCTCTGTAGCCCATTGTAGAATTCCTATCGACAAGAAAAACAACAACGTGGTACTGCTAATTGGTAGATAAAGTTTCAGCACAAGACTGTTCATTGTAAACCATACTTTGCCCAAAAACAAGGTGAAAAGTAGACGACTCTTTGTTCAGAGGGCAACATTTCTGCAAGGCAGTATCGCAACCTTACAGAAAAACCTACGGTATGTCTGCTGTGACTGTTTTGCTTTTTGTTGTTGAGAGATTAGACAATCAACAACAACCTTTCCAATGGCTTTTCTCACTACACAGTATTCTTTGATGCAGTCAAAATATGCGATGTTTGCTAACTTGAAATCATCGCAAACATGTGTCACAAACATTGCGGGGGCACTCACCAGCAGACCAACTGTGCACATCATTTTCTGGTCCATCCCACAATCAACGCTGTTCATCACAGTCCTATAAGACAAGACATCAGCAAGTAATCAGATTCCAAGATCGAATGAGGAGGAGGTATTGTGAAATTGGGTCCAGGGAAAGCCTTACTGTTTGTATAGAGCACGTATACGAAATTCTCATTCAATGCACAAGTGAGCCTCTACACATCTCACAGTATAACACACCCAACAAAAGAATCAACACAAATTGTGTATCAAAGACATGATTGTATCCCAATACAATCACACAATGTTAAAACTAAAACAATTACAAATACCCGGTGATGTATTTACAAGGTAAAACGTATGGTGGATATAAATTCAAAATCTGCAATGGACTTGTACAATTTCCATGTAATTCTAAAGTTTACAAATGGCACATTTCTGTATGTTCAATTTTCTTTAGCTGCCTATGGTGAATACAAAATTTTCACTCTGCCACTCTGCTATACATATCGGCCTGTTATGGTTAACACAATGTAACAGCCCTACATACAGAAGTTGATCATCAACAATGAAAGCTTCTAGCATGCGATTGACAAATAACAAAGATAGCAAAACATCAACGTTAATTGTCAAGTGAACACAACAGCCGGCTGCTATAGCTATCAGCTGTTTGTTTGGTTAAGAGTCATCAGCATTTGAAACCGTCATTGTGTCTGTCACTTGCATGTTATGTGTAGTTTGTTAATAACATGCTGAAGAGTTGGTTTAATGTTCTCCGTATATGCCGATTATATACAGTTTGGCTGTCCCCTGGCTTTACTGTACCTGTAATCAAGAAGTCGCTTCAACAATTGTGTGATGGACTCAATTGACTTCAGGCCTTTGTGGTGTAGGCGAGGCTCAGTGCACTTCAGAAGATTAGCTGTCATTCTGATGAACAAACAGAGTAACAATGTTTGCAGCTAGCAAGAACAGGACAACAGCAAACGGTATGCTAGAACTCCTAAACACACAGCATGCATGTACTGCTGAATCTGCTTCATCTGATGCCCCTACACTTAATGTGAAGCAACATACAATGTAGAATATTTTGCAGTACTGTATCTGAATAAATAAATTTAGGCAAAGTTGAAGTCAGCCAAACGACTGGCACTTGGCAGTATAATGTGTTGCGCAAATAGACAATTGCAGGACATTAACAGTCAGTAAGGGGAATTCTATGCGGATTCAAAGGGTTACTTCGCAAGGAAGAAAATTGCAGGGTTGATGCAGGGATTTCCATACAGGGTTGCAGGGTCCCCACAAAATTCGATTACTTTTACAGGGATCCTATAAACCTATTGAAAAGGCCATCCAGCATTGACCACTGCTGTACAGCTCTTGGTGCTTGTGATCAGTACTCTCTGTATTTTGATGTCTTCATCGATAACACTTGATCTCAGACATATTTTGTAACAATGTGGTCGGGGTTTTGACCTATTAGAATATCAAATGTAGTACAAAATCTGCAATCCAATGTTCTACAAAGATTTTCCTTTTGCAAAGTGCTCCTGGTCGGTCCAAGAATTCATTCTGTCGTGGTTTCTGCTCACATGCTTAGCCTATTGTTCAAAGTGATTCTCCCTCAAACTAATGATAGCACAGATTGCTACAAACAGGCGCTTCTCTCGGCATTCCTTAATTCAACAATCTATCTCATTAACAAATGTTTCAGAGAAATTCAATTCAATAGATTAAATTGTACATCAACCCCGCAAACACGCTGTTACGAGGTTTTCCCCGGAAATAAATTGAAACTCCCTGCCATGATGAGGGGTCTGCGAGGACAAGGACATTGTCGCAACAGTGGATAAGACCACACATGGTTAGACTGTGGAACAATCACAGGTATAATGAGTGACAAGAACAGATAATAAAATGAGACCTGCTGACAAGAACAGATAATAAAATGTTCAATAGTTCCATACATTTCTCGGAACAATTCTTCATATTCTTCATCCCCCTTTTTGCTGCTGACAAAAATATCTAGTTTGTTGATGAGCTCCGCTTCAACCTAAATACAGTACAATCAAAAGAAACAATTATCGTTTACTAAAATAAAAAAGCATATCCAACAACTTCAGCAAGACTGAGCTTGCCATGTTGAAATGTACAAAAAATGTATCAACAAGTGTATCAAAAATGTATCAAATGTGTCAAAATGTATCATAGATTTGAAAATTTTGACAAATAATCAAATCAAATCAAATCAAATGTTCTCTACTGTTTACCTGCTTGAAATTTCCAGTTGAATCGTGTTCCACTTTCATCATATCAAAAAACACCGGTATCGTTGCTTTGCGTAGTTCTGACATAAGAAAAAAGTAAAATCTGTCAGAACTGATATAATTATTGTGTTATCATGCTATGTATATGTGGCCATCATAAAAGGATTCTGTTTGTCAAAATGTTTGCAGAATGTTATTTTGTTTCAAGAAACTACTAAAGAAAACAATGAGTAGTGGTCTAATCAAGTGGTCGCTTGATTGAGACAGGAAAGTTTACCATTGTAGCCTTTGAGATCAATCGAAGGCTGTTTGGTGCAATTACAAGAGCACAATCACACTCCAAACAATAAACAGTAGAAAAAGTACCAATGCTTCCTTTGTACATGAAAATCAGAACAATCAAATGACTGACAGATCGATTGATCACTTGCTCAATTGACAGACTGCCTGTCTGACTGACTGATAGACTGATCAACTGCTTGACTGAAATTGACACACTGACATGTTGATGACTTCCGGGACTAACTGACTAACCTGTTTCAGCCACCAGGGTGACTTCCAAGAATGGACCAATCATACTTGGAATGAAATTAATCTTCTTTTCACCTGCAAGAGGGGCAAGATCAGTCCAGTATGTGAAGTAACCAAGTACTTCTAACAACGTATTTATATACGCAGAAATTATACAATAATATCGATGGCAATAAACGAAAACAGAAGAATGCTTTACCAAGGGCATCCCACATGTTCATAATCTCGAATGCCATGATTTGACGCATGTCACCGTATCTAGAACAAAAGATATTGTCAGCACAATCAATCCAGCAATGTGTTATGGACCTGAAATGCAATGAGGCACATTCGCAAAACACAGTTCTGTCAGCACTAAGTAGTCATCCAACTGACAAATAGAGCGCAGATCAAAGGCAAATCTTAATAGGAAGTGGAACTACAACAGAAAGCTACAATGCGACAATAGGGAGGATTAATGACAGTAACAATAGCTATTCAAAAATAATTGAATGTGTTCTTAATGCTGCTATAGAATCTCTGCTTAAGGCAAGACGTGGTAGACTAATCACTACCATTTGCCCATCTGGAACGCTAACAATGCAAGTAAATCTTGACATAACGGTACATTGAGTTTATCAAAAAGGTGAGCTTGATATAAGGGATATTACTTTCCGGAATATCAAAACAACAAGGAAGTTGTAATATTAACTGAGGTAATGCAGATGGGTTGCACTGTACAATGACAACAGAGCCATGACACCCTTGACAGTGATGAAGTCTCAAGATAACCAAAGCCACTGAGATGACATTATGAGTGAAACAGACTCATCAAAACAATAGTAGTGAGTTTCATTGTGATGACTGGAGTTTTGTGAACAGTGCTTGAGGGGGAGAAGGTATTAAATGCAGGCCAGGTTTTTCAATACTGAGTTGGAATAAATAAGTTCAAATTACCTCTAGAGACAAATACTTCTAAACACAAGATAAGACAGTGGAAGGCAAGAGTGCAGATCCCATAGAGATCATTATCATCATCGTCATTTTCAGAGCTGTCTCAAGTAATTGCAAACATCCAACTAAAGAATGATAGCACACCATTTATACTTTTAATTTCTATTTAATGTTACTCACAATTCAACAACACGGTCCTTCTTCGTGGGGGTGAATGTCTCCAGCTGCAAGCTCGGTTGTGTCAGAAACGACACAGACAAATGAAAATAGTTGGTCCATAGCTAAGAGAGAAACCGACAAAATACAAAGACATTTATTAGTAATAGAAAATGTCCCTTTGAGAGGTGTCACTAAGATGATTACAGCAGGATAAATGATGGTCATAACAATGCTGGTATCGTGCTAACTGTATTATTACTATGATGATGGCAATCAAACAAACCATTAATTAATGGACGGCTATGAATGAGGACAAAAATCAACCTTTCTAAATGGTCAATACAACAAAGCAGCTGGGGCAAACCAAGCACTAAGCAGGGTGGTTAAACAATCTATCTAAACACAGAAATCATCCCATTTGCTCTACTATTATCCTATAGCAGAAAAAGCTAATAAAAACAAACCTGCAAATCAAATGCCGAGTTAAACAGAAAATGCTCCACAAAGGCTTTAGAAAAATTCTGCACGGCGGTAAGAATCAGACTGTGAAAGTAAGCAAAACAGTCAAGGAATTTGCAGCCAGAGCAAAGATTGGAGCTGAAGCTGAAGCAGGCAATGGCTGTAAAAGGTCCAACTTACTTGTTGCTGACTGTCTTCAACACAAACCAATCTTTGGGGAACACTTCATACATGATCAACTCACGGAATGCAACAAAAAGTTTAGTAAGGAAGTCCTACCATAAGAAAAGATTAAACTCACTGTAGAAATCGAAACAAACATAACACAATTTAAAAGAATTAACAATAAATCACATGTTAGGGACATATGAACATTAACCTAGCATTGGTCTTAAATCATTTTGAGGGATACTACTCAGGAAACTAGATTCAGAGGAATCAGTTTAATTGGGTTTACACAGTAACTTTCAATTGCATTCCATCAAATTAAAATACGTTAAATCGCAGAAATAATATTCATCAAGTCAGTTATAATTCCTTTGCTGCTGTACAGAGTGCCAAAGATTGTATATATCCATGTATGTGGGTATATATTTCTGAAAAACGGCATGACATGCGAATTACAGTCAGAAGATGGGAATGATTAATTACAATCAAACAGTAAATAGCAAGATAGATTTTCATTAGATAAAAGATTTTTAAAGGTATAAATATTCGATGCTGATCGGGTTTTGAGGGAAAGAGAATTATAAGCATTGATGGCTATAGCTGCGAAGGAGGACTTGTGTCACTGACTTTAGCACAGAGGATACTCTAGGCGCCCGTGTGGGGTAAGGTTGAATAATAAGCTAGCGTCAATATCAACAAGAGTGACAAGACCATTAATAATTTTGTAATAGTAAATTACATCAGCATGCAGACGTCGTCTTTGAAGACTCTGAAGGGATAACAATTGCAGGCGAGAGGGATAATCGATATCTTTATCAACGAGAATAGCTTTCGTGAAACGGCGTTGCGTGGACTCAAGAAGACGAATTTCCAACACTTTGCTCGGATTCCACGCTTGACTGGCGTATTCAACAAGAGGGCGAACGAAGACTTTAAACATGTTTATTTTGAAATCATTGTCCTTTGCTTTATCGCTTAATAAATACAAATCTTTGTCTGCTAAGACACACCCATAAAAAGTAATCGTATTTATCAGCTTTTGTATTCCTTTCTGTTTGTGAGCAAATTATTTTGGTTGGAAAGTCGCTGGTACCCGCTGGTACCCAATTTATCATCAATTGATAAACATCAAGGCGAAACCCCAACTGGAGTCAGCTGCAAATGATTGAATGTCCAACCTTAAGATCTCGGCGTTCCTTGAACATCTCAAGGCACCGTGCGTAGTGATCAACCTCCATTAACCGAAATATCCCAATTAAACAGGACGCAGCTAGACCCTAAAAGATAATCAACAAATACACGTTACAAAGTATGACCTGGGATTATCTCAACAAACAAACAAACAAACAAACAAGCAAAAAAACAAATAGACAGACAAACAAACAAGCAGACAAACGATAAACAAACAAACAAAACAAACACACAAACGCACAAACAAATAAGGATACGGAGCAGCAGAGTGAAAGCTGTCAAAAAACAATTGGTAACGGAGATATTGTTGTTCAGTGGGAAACACAAAAGAAGTATCCGTTCCTTGCAGTTACATACTGCAGCACTCTTCTGTCAATGTTTAAATCAAATTGAACTATTTACTTTTCGGATTGTTATCTTGTTGCGTCAAAACAATTCAATCTTTAATTTCCCGCATTGACTAATGTTGAAGTGTTCAGGCTTGGGGACCTCCTATCGACATCACAAAATACAATCAGTGAAGATTTCCACATAGACAGACGTAAGAAGGACCACACTGCCATTCCTGGTACAAAACGAAAAATGTTTTGCGTGATTGCAATAAACTAATTCGATTGATTGAAGTTTTTGATTTAGAGTAACTCCAAATCAGAATATGAGCTGCAGACGATCTGCTGTAGAGCAAGATCGTGACCGCAAAAAGGTTGCCGGCCAATAAAGGCTGTTCAAATTTACAATTCGAACAAAAATGAAAAAGTTGTGTGACTGCAAAAATAGATGGCTTCAGCGTGTAACATTAAGCACTGTATTTGCTTGGACGAATCAGGCCAACAGAAGCTTTACGTCATTGACTGTTTTATACCACATGATCGTTCATAACATCACTCTCCGTCTTACTCACAGCTAGTTGTCCCTTTCGGTCAATTGTGAGGAACGTGTTCAAGATTGTTATGAGAAGCGTTTTGACCAGATGGTTAATCCCAGTTGCGGTGCTCTCCTACAACAAAATGAAAATGACAATTAAGAAATTGGCCATGAAAGTAGTCAAAGTACGCAAGTAATTTGGGTCAACTACAGTGTAACCTCGTTAATATCACCATTATTTTCCAGTCAAAAATCGTGATAATAAGCGAGTTGTGATATTAAGCGAGTTAAAATAGTTGATTCTGACAGAGCTTAGTTCTCAAAGTGAAGTAATATTAAGTGGGTTGTGATATCAACCAAGATTATATTGACTGGGTTACATTGTACATCAAAATGCATGGATTACAATTTACATCAATAATATAAAAAGATAATCTTCACACGAAACAATGAACAAGCTCCTGACTACCATACAATACATAAAAGGAGAAATATGGCAAATAAACTGCTCACATCTGACTCCTTGAGCACGTTGATGATATCAGCTAAGATCTCGAAGCACAACGATAGTTCCTGTTTCCGTTCTAGATGCAGACTGAGATGGGCCACAAAGACAGGAAGCAGTAAGGCCTGAGGTTCTGCAACCAAAAATTATGAATCTGCAGTCAATACTGTGTGACCAATAAGGTGGTCAGCACGATCAACATTAATATCTTACACAGTCAACTACACATACCGGTAATCAGACCATCTTGTGAAATTGTGCTTTTAACAAAGTGGCTAGACCAATTAATCCAATAATGTTGGTCAAGTACAGATTTGGAACAACAAAATACCACATGATAGCCCGAACGAATGCAATTACATTTGGACGATATTGTATGCTCTTGTTAACAGCTTAATTGAAAACTTAATGCTTCTGAGTTGCCCTACAAGGAATGATTAGTTAAGTAGCTAGATACCGGTATCTACCAGGAAGTGGGTACATGGCTTGACGGTAGTATAGAAGCACCTAAGCAGCCTTTGAGGCATCCAAAGTGCCTTCTACATCTCCTCTTATTTTGCAGTTGCATTTTGTTCTACGTGTGAAACTGACTGTAATTGCAAGTAAATTGCACTGTCTCTCCAAAACAACAACGTTTGTGAATGCAGTTGAATTTGAGAAAACTTGTTCTGCTTCTCTAATTGACCCAAAACAATTGTGCGCTTTGCACATGGCTTCCAATTTAGTGGAGTGAACTGTACATAACATCGAAAGTATGAAAATCATAAGCTGTATATTATATAGTACACTAAATATTCTCGCATGAAACAAGCACCGTAAACTACAACAGTGAGCTTTAGAAGGTATCAACTTATCCCTTACCTGCCTCACGGAACAATGGCATGTTGACAACAGCGTGCATGCAGCTGAGTCTCTTTATCAATAATACGGTAATAGAATGCCCGGGTTGTGGTATGGCGTTGATACAATTGCGTAGAATGTGACTGGAAAAACAGGAAGAAATACAATGCCACAAAAATGACATTAAGAAGAACAGGTTCTAGCCAAAAAGCAAAACTCAACAACATCTATTTTATAACACCATAGGTTTCAACAACCTGCATATACATCAATGACATTTTGACGTAACACCTATCAGACACTCTTGATAAAACGATTTAGAAGTGTGTTAACAACAGTGCCATGTACACGTAAGCAAACCAACAAGGGCTGCCTCATAGGCATTATGTTAACTGCTCCACATAGCAATTTTAAAAGCTGGACATTTCAGTATATTAAATCCATGACAAGTATGCTTAAATACCCTGTAGTCAAACATTTTGTAACGTGAGCAAATAATGAAAACATCTATCATCTTGAAATTTCAAACAGTCTAACACGGATACTATGCAAAAGCGTACCTAAATTCTACAAATGAAAAAACCTTCAGAACTTCATCGCAGAAAAGAGGCAGATTGTCAATTGTCAGTGCCTACAACAAGAATATCAATCAAAGACTAAAATCAACTGAAATGAGCCGAATTGAACAATTGTATGAATAAGACTGATATGGCTCAAAAGTCAAAACCCAAGTGCTAGGTGAATACTCACAAAAACCACACAACAGACCCATAGGCAAAATATCAGCCAGACACTGCTGAGAGCAAGCTCCCAAGTGGTGTTTACCTTAGCAGAGGTGTGGCATTTGATGCAAGCTTGATGCATTGCTGTGCCTCTCCCCTTTGGGATGCCACAATTCTCCCCTCTAGCATTCAAATACGGTAATGATACTGTATTATTATGTACTGTGCTGTTATGTTTAAAGTGATTCTTTCGGGAAACATTTCTTTCACAGCAAGGATCTTGCTGGTAGAGTAGTGTAGATTAAAACTATGTACAACCATGCGGAAGAATTACCTACACCTAAAGGGCTTTCTATTGTTTGTCAAAATGCAATATGTGAATCAAAATGTGTTAGGGAGGTGCCTTGTGTGAAATCCTCCTGCTACACTCCCCCTCTACTACTGGAATCCCACCACGCATACCTAGTAGCTTGGCAAGGGTGTGCTCCTTGTGGGGGGTTGTTTTGTGAAATTGATTGTTAGCATGTTTAGCCCAACCTAGAGGGCTGACTGCTGCACCAAATGGAATTACTGTGAATTTACAAAAAGACAGTAAAAAACCCTTCAGTGAGACTCCTAGGTTACCATGTTGAAGAAGAGTTAAAATGGGTACTGGACCCACACCGCAATGTTCAAATTTTGCAAAAAGCCCAGATGAAGCAAAATATATTGTTTGATACACAGACGGGCACATGTCACAGTTAATACCTTGATGTCATCAAGTAAGCCCGTAGGAGTTGCTAGCATGACACTGCACATGTGGAACATTTCACTCAGGCTTTCCCTGACTTCAGCTTCATTGAAGTCGGAGGAGGACCTACAAGAAATCACACTTGATCACATCGCAAAGACACAGTGATAAGAGAAGGGAAGAGAAAGAAGTAAAAAATAAACATCTCTAAAGTAGAGAACCTCGTAGCAGTCATCTATGTGCAATAAAACCTGCCTATAGCAGGCACCGCACAGAACACTTTAACAACACTTCCACAGGCAAATTAAGGCTATTTTTGCAGGTAAAACTGCCAGAGCTCTCGAGACAGAAGTTTTGGGTCAGTAATGATGTCCTTCACGAATTTTTCTCCCGCTCCGTTCAGCACTGTGCAATTCATTCGAATTCACCCAATGTCCTCCCACCCTTTCTCAATTGCAGCCTTTACTAGTCGTAATATCTCCACTGCTTATCAGTGTGATGGTGCTTGGTGGTGGGTTGCTGGTGAGGGGGTTCCCGTGCTATGCCAGGCTCATCTTAAGCTGGTGAGTTTAACAATAATTACGGATTTAAATAATTGACCAATGAACTCATACCACTCAAACAATTAGATCACAATTAAACCTATCTTGATTTCGACAACGGTTGTGCAATATGGGGGATTCACAATAAAAGAAGGGCAGTTGTATGCCACTTCATATAAAAATGCAAGTCCATAACTTGGCAGCCAAGAAGCGTGCCTTAACATCCAAGAGCAGAGAGAGATTTAAGATAAGTAAACCATTACATTCAAAACTGCATAAATCATAGTACATCGCCAGAATGAATCCTCCTGATACATATTTAGTACCAATAAAGCAATACAGTGGTCCAAGCTTCGTTTAATAAAATCAAAAAACGGCTCAACAAATCACCTCGGACATCAAACTCTTCTCGCGGACCATATTGGTGTCACTTTGGATCTGTTTTCGCTGCTTAACAACAAATTAGTCGATAAGCTTCATAATAGCATACTGCAATCTAAGATTTATTATTGTTTTGACTAACTGATTTCAATTACATACAAAACTGTATGTGCCCCTGCTACTTCACAACCTGATGCTGACATTGTTATTACATCAAGGTTTTGTTACAGTTTTTGTGTCTTGTCCTTATTGGTTTTGTGAAAAACAATAAGATGACATCATCTTGATAAAACTGCTGTAATTAGAACATATTATCTTCTTTGGCGCTGCACTGTGAAAGAAGAAAGCCTGACCTTCGATGAAGCTGTTGTGATTTGATGATGAACATGACCACCAGACGAGATCCCTGAAAATGCCATTAATAAATAAATAAGTCTGCTACTACATAAAACAAATAAATAAAAAGTGACGGGCTGGTTGCAACAGTAACATCTAACCACCACAACAAAGACTGCAGTAAAGAACGATCTGGAAAGACAACGGCGAAACGTGATTTCAGCTGAAGCTGCGGCATAGCAACAAAATCTGTGAAAAGCATGACACACCCCACCCCTGTACAGTGTTTTCATTGACGTTAGAAGAATTACAGAAATGATCCAACAGCAAAATTCTCAAAAATACGTAGATACGTGTAAAATTGTCACCCTGAAAGATCCTCTATTGCCTAGCATTTTCAATTGCTAATCTTTTTAGCAAACCACACCACATGCAGTGCCATCACAAACAATACAACAACAATCCTTTCCTAGTATTGCTTGAATTACTATTACATAGTAGTTGGTGGCGAGTTCATCATTTCGACTACTATTCTGCTACACAGCAGCAATTGCATATAGTAAAAATACAACAACCTGGTATTAATCGATATTCTATAAATATACATAGTGTACCAATGTTAGTATTACCTCGGTTAATATCATTACCCGTTTAATATTACTTCAGTTTGAGAATCAAGTTCTGTCAGAATCAACTATTCCGCCGGCTTAATATCACTACTTGTTTACAGGGGTGGGTAGTAGCGAACTAAAACTAGTTCGCTAGACTAGCGAACTAGTTTTTGACTCACGGTTACCATGGTAACCCGTGGGTCAATGTTGTGGAGGGGAAAATTTTTCTTTTTTTTTTTCATCTTCATATTCAGACCGTGGGAAAATTGGTTGCCCCCCGCTGTGATGGTGGGAATCACACACTAATGTGTCACATGTTATTCATTGATGACGTCATGGTGAAGTAGATTTGCGCTGAACTGTGCTTACGCAAATGTGCTAAGTTTTGGTTTTATACTAGACTTACTTTATCATAAATTTGAATGTGGTTACATTGTCTGATAATTGCGCATGCGTTGTAACTGCTGCGATAGTTGTTCATGACTTGAGTTTGAAAAGCCTTTACTTTGCTGTAGTTGTTGCTCGAGTTTCGTTTTGCTTGAAGTCAATCGAAATGTATGGTTCTACGGACCCCTTGCGGGATTTAAATAATAATTATTCAATTCAACTAGTTTACGAATAGCGGAAGCACCTGAGCAGTCGCAATGTCTAATTGTCTATCATTGTGTTGCACGATTGAACCTCGTATTGTGGTCGATGCAACGTGGTACCATCATGGTTCCGAAATTGTTCGCTGTTCTCAGCTTAGTTGGTTGATTGTGAAGATCATGATGGCTTAGAAATGTTGATCGGACAGAAAGAGTTTGTTGTTATTGTGCAGTTTGTGCTT
>OFHS01000283.1:37720-49448 GCA_900245855.1 Calvadosia cruxmelitensis
CCTAACAATAGCATTTGAATGCTGCTCGCGTTGCTCGTGCCAAAGACGGGGGTTAGGTCCTGTTCATCAAGAGGAGCTTGTTCTTGGAAGCTGTCAAAGACTGTTGAAACAAATCACTTGAAACGCTCTGGCCACGCAATTTTAAGGCCGTTTTAGCAGAAATATTGCTTTTCAATAGAGTTATGGCCGAATATTCCCAGAATTCTTTTGATCAGTCGCTCAAGCCTATCGTAGTAAAGGTTTTGACAAAGTTTAACAGGAATCGTGATTGATACAGTATATTATTTTATCTTTCATCTTTGAAGATTTTGAAAATCCGTATAAATTGAGTTTACTTTGAATTCAAAAAATTTACACCATTGTCTGCGCTGATTATTTTACCATTTTGTCGATACCAAATGTGTCTGATTGGAGCCAACAACCAAAACGAGCTAGAATCTTTCACTACTATAATTATTTTCAATTTATAGGCGTTAATCAATTTGTTAAAATAAGCTTAATATTTCAAAACATTTGCTTTACATTCCTACACCGTGAGTCAGCTCGTAGAGCATCTATGTTTTGACTAGTTTCTAGTTTTCTGACTAGTTTTTCCAGGAATTAGTTTCTAGTTCTAGCGAACTAGTTTTCAAACCAGATATCCAGTTCGCTAGAATCAGAAAAAGTTGTAACTAATCGCTAGTTTGCGATTTTTATTCCGAAAGATACACTAGACACAGCAATAAATACAGCACAGAGAGCACATGCTTTGAGTCTTCGACCATTTCACGCAAAGCCGCTCACATGAATTTCTCATCAAAAGATAATGGTGTGACCTTTACAACTAGAACAATAGCTGGTTCGAATGACGAATAGGTGTTGAATTTCAAAAGCCGAAAAACCAGTGTAAAGAAACAGTCGCGCGACGGAGAATGTTGCCGTTTCGTCAAGATTTATAACTTTTTCAACGTGCAACCAAGACCTGTTGGAGATACAATTCAAGAACCTATTTTTCAGAAGGTTTATCATGTTGTCGGGGAATTCCTTCAAAAGACATTGCAAAATGCAAACAGAGAACGGAAACATTTCCCGAAATGTTTGTCAGGGGACCCAGAATAATCGAGTCCGTTGCGATGCCCTACAAGTTTCAATGTATGATTCAATATTTTAGTTTCAATAACTTGAATTTGTGCTTACTTGTTGACCTGCATTTTGCTGACTAAGTTTGTGTCTAAGTTTGTAGAGTGCATATTGCAAAAACTAATTTCTAGCGGAAAAATCTAGCGAACTAGTTTTAGAAAAAGTAGTTCTAGTTTCTAGCGAACTAGTTTCTTTGAAAACTAGTTATAGTTTTAGCAAACTAGAAAATAAATCTAGTCAACCCACCCCTGCTTGTTTATCACGATTTGTGACTGGAAGCCATCATGATATTAATGACAATGCATTGTAGCAAATGCACAGTGCATAATCACACCTTGGTAATAATGGCCTTGTCTTTCTCAACCACAGGATTTTTACCAGTCGGCACAAGGGTTTGTTTATATCATACTCATCCACAAATGCTTCATTGGTTAAACACATATAGACAGCATCCATTTCATACAGACTAGCAACATTGTGCAATTTTGTCTTTTTCGTTCCAATCAGTAGTTTTCAAAATTGTTGAAGAATTGATCAATCAATAGACTATACTTTGCATAGCTAAACACGTCACAGATTTTGCTGAATAACTTGAAAAACATTTTGACTGAAAAAAGTTTTGTTCAATATTTTTAAAGTTTAACGAGGTTTGTTCAATTTTGTTGCTTTCTGATGTCTCTTACTGCAGGTTCATATTGGGCACTGAAATCAATGTATAACACGGTACGTTTTATTTTCTGTCCTGACAATGTTGGACTATTCACTTTTAAATTTACCTTCATTGCAAACCTCAAGATTTCCCGATTCACCAAATCCTGCGCATTCCCAAGGAGATAATTTAAAGATGAAATCATTGTTCTACAACAGAAGAAGAGAAGAGAAAATTGAATAGATCAATAACAAAGAACGAACAATGGTGGACAGTCAAGCAAGCTCAATCTAAACAGCACTTGTGGCTGAAGCTTAACTTTACAGTAAAGTTAGAAAGTAAAGCAAGAAAAAACCAATGTGTGGAAACTTGCCATACAACTACATTGCGTAACAAAATGCATTTGACACGTCTGAAGTTTATGAATCTACCACAATTTGTCAATATAGAGCTTGCTAGATCAAAATGATTGCACTGCACGATATAAACAGTTCCCCACTAATTCACAGCCATAACCAAGAGTTGAGGCAATATTGAAACAGCAAAAGACAGTCAAATGTCCACACAAAAATAATCAACTTTTCCATGAAGACAAATTGAACAGGGCACTAACTAACATTGTTTTTTAGTTACACATTTGGTAAATTTTGTAAAATCTGATGAGAACGATTCAAAATTAAGTATGAATGACTTTGTTTGCACTAATTTATCTTTGATAAATGTTGTTGTTTGATGTTTTCATTACCAGGTTGCAGTCGGTGAAGCATTGCTATTGTAGTTGCATTTTAAGCGGTAGGCGCCATGCTTGATCCCTTCTCTGTTTTTTATGTTTGATTTACTGAAAGGACTATTTGTAGCAGGCAACCCAGACGTCGAATAGCATGGCCCATCAGGGCTTCTCTCTTCCAGTCACAGAAATGTGAGTTTCCTTCATCTCTGTCGTACTTTAGAGTAAACTTGCATTGTTCACATTTAAAATTCAACACATCACTGAGCTCCTAATGGTTCCATTTCACACTTTTTATTGTTCTACATGCAGATGTCGGCACAGCTGGATTGATTAAGACCTCAGATGGCGCACAATACACCAGCACATGTGGTCACAAATGATGTGGTGATTCCTTCTCATACACAAAACAGCCGCAAAGGGCAAATTGGTATTGCTACATTCAGAGAAATTGATATGAAAGTGTTCACCTATATGCAAGGGTAGCACTGAAATGTTCCTGGATATACGTTTCCACGGTGGACTGGAACCGATGGTACTTGGTATCCATAACAACAGCAAGGATAGAATACTGCAAAATGGAAAACATAACAGACAGTGAATCTTTATAGCATCAGAGCCATTACTGAGTAATGATTTATCACTACTTAAATGGTTATTGGCAATGCTGTTTGTTATTGCTTTGCAAATCTGCCTTGCCTAAAGTGCCTATGCAAACTGTGGGATCTCAGCAGATCCTGACAGAAAAAATTAACTGATTATAGCAGTACCAATAATTCATTGAGTTGAAGCAGCCTCATTTTTTCAATTAATTTTTGATAATCTGCATAATGAGATGTAAAGAATGCAACTTGACAGAAGATTTTGACTGTGAAAAAACAACAACAATTGATTTCCTTTTAACGTAGATAGAAATAGTGTCAGACTCCAGTAAGTACTTGAGATGCTGCCAAAGTTTGACAGCCGCTGATGCATTAATCTACCAATTTTCAGTTAAACTTATCACCATAGATAAGTTGTTTTGGCATTGGTGCTTGGTGTGGTGGGAGCTGCGTACAAGCGAATAACAGAAATTGGTTTGGTGGGGTTGCTTCCCCGCGAATGGCAGTAGTCGAGATAGCAAACCTGTCACAACAACCAAGCACCAGTCACACTGCTAAGTCAGTGGAATTCCTATGACTACCTGCTAATAACTGTGAAGGAGAGGGAGGGTGGGGAAATTCCTAGTGTCCCAGCCGTATTTATCATGGTGCAAGTCTAGTGTTGCGTGTGATTTGCAGTCAATGCACAAATTCTGGTAAAGCAAATGTTCCAGGATCTCGCAGGCAGTAGCAATGGTGAGGAGCTGCTGCTCACATCCCACTATCAAGGCCATGTGCGTGGCAATGAGATTGGTAGCAAGAATGCACTGCCTGGTGAAACACCACACCTACTGTGCCACAATGAGACCAGCCTCTTACAACCCTATCACAGTTAGAACTATGGTGTGAGTCTAACCTCACCTAAATTACATTTAGCTACATAAGAATGGCTATCTTCAGATGTAAAATACATGTAGCAAACATAATCTAATTCACTGTTTTTTGTTAGACAATAGAGCAAAGATTCAAAATTAAGGACATATTCTCGTTATATTTTATTTCACACGCACACTGTTTTATGAACATTTAAAGTGAAATCAACCGCAGTCTTTTCACGGTCAATTCCTTTTGTGTTGGTAGAGTTGGGTTTCCAGCATGCTCATTATGCAGAATTTCAGAAATGAATTAAAAGTAGAAAACGGCTTCAATGCTAGAAATAATTGGTATTACCGTATGATTACCATATATTATCAGTGAATAGTTTTCTACCAGGATCCGCTGATACTTCACAGCACAGATAGAAAATTTTAAGCTTTTCATTATCACTGCTTTGGTACAGATCCATAATGTAATATTGACTCAGCGGTGACCAGAAATGCGTTCAACGACATGCAATGATTTGTATACGAAAAAAAGAAATGTAGAAAAATAAAATATATTGAATCATTGTGTTTTGTTGTCAGTACAGAATAGTTCAGGTGGCAATGTCCAAAATCATTCTACCTCTAGTACAATTAGTATCAGTATGGAACCATACCAATGCTTTCATGACAGACATGGAGATGTCCTCGCCTTGTTCAGACAAGATATTGAACAGCGCATCAAAGAAATCTTGCAGGAACTAAAATAAAACAAGGAGAACGTTCCAAGTGGTGGGCAGATGGCACATTTTAAAAAATTGATTAATCGGTTCCAACAGTTGATGTTAACTTAAAAGTGTGCATTGTTTAGTGGTACTAATTAATGCCCTCTTCCTTGATTAATCTTAATGTTTCACAGTCCAATTGCTTACTAACTAATGCTGTTTGTGTGTAGCCAGGTCTGCTCAACAAAAGAAGAAAAAAAAACCATGTAAGCATCTTTTGTACTTTTGAAGGTACAGTGACTCTACAGGAAATTGATTGTTGGAAGTACAGTTGGTTACTTGATTAATCAGACTAGCCCTAAACACGGCCGAATCAATTTACGAGACAACATCACATGACTGGCTGCATAAGAGCTGAGGTGAATTCCCAACCTCCAAACTGAAAACAAACTTCGTATAAGTGGTACCTGTATTAATATACTGAGCCATCCATGTGCTTTAGGGTACTTTACCTTAACCACCTCCTCTGGCTCAACTCTTAGAACAGAGTCTAACGATGATTTCAAATTGTCAGGACGCATTCGCCATTTCAACAAACCAACTAAATCAGCTGCAAAACAACAAAACATCAAAGTAACCTTGTCAAGACAATCTAACCGGCATAAGGTATAGACTGAGTATGCAACTTATTGTTATCATCTCTGTAAAAAAAATCATTCCATACTTGTCAACAAATAGACAACAGAGAAATGGCAACCAAAAGCAACACTGAATCAACTCAACATACTTCATCATTTGAAAATAAATTAAATCTGCTTTGACAACTACATTGTGCACAGCTGGGACCTTTAAAGGACATGTTTGAATTGATATTTCAGTTTAAATCAGGGGCCAAATCATCTTCTAAATCATTGTTATCAACAAAAAGCAAAATAAGAAAGGCGATAAGTTCCATCAAAGGTGGTAAACTATCATTAATGTTTGCAGAAATTGACATTGCTCTTTTATTTCAAGCTTGGTTCAAGTTAAAGAGGGATTTGGTCAGTTTTAATCAGCAGGAGAATTGCTCACTTTTCGCTTTACTGGTTTTAGTTGAAGATTAGCACGCTCTGGAAAAAGCATTTGCAGAGAAAGTCTGCCTCTATCGTTTTGTTTCTTACTCTTCAACAAAAAGGCGATAGTGTTGCCTACACTTAGAACAGTGAGGTTTCGGTGCCATGGGAAAAAAGTAGAATACTTGGCGGGAAACAAAATGTTTTTTAATGTGGATTTCATCACATCAGAATATACAGGTAGAGATAGCATTAGAAAGCAATAATACATAGATAATTAACATTGACAGATATGGTTTAGGGTCATTCTGTAAGGAAAATTGCTTGTTTGATTAGAAGCAACATTGCGTGTTTATTTAAAATGTGAGCCATTATAGACTTTAATGATGACAATATCAGTAGTTTTTCACGGCAGTAACATACACGTTGGTATCATGTTAACATCGTTGGAAACTGGTGTATCCTTACAGTTTTGCGTAAGTTTCGTGGAATAGAGGAACATGCTGAGGGTGAAGCTTTCTTTCGGGTTCCTTGCCGGTCCAGCATAAACAACCCCTGTCGATTGCTGGCTGTTGAGGTCTTCTGGGCAAATTGGAAGTGATAGGTACGTAGAACAGTCGTTGAATGATATGCTTGAGTCATTCTAAAATAAAAATACCAAGCTTTGAGATAGAACCAATTGTGACCAAAACAGTCCCAGAGATGATACCTGAATTTCATCTTGATCAAAGGATTTGATTTTCAACAGTCAACTCAATACATCTGATGAAACTTGTTGCCATGCGATAAGCAAGCAACCACAAGTCCAAGAGGCAAGCACTCTTCCACGAGCCTACACAGCTATGAACCCTTCCCTTGCAATCGATCTTATATATCACAATCCATATGTATCACATGCAGGATGCCTTTTTGTAAGCAATACAACCAGCAGGTATTTATCTACCAAATTATCTCATTCATAAGTTGTAGCTGTAGCATATCCATTGCTTATCAGTGTTACTGGTGCTGGATTGCAAAAAGGACAGGTTTCGCAGCTTTGACACAAAAACAACATGAGTTTAAATTGTGATCACCTGCTTACATCATCTACAGTACCTTACAATGCAACAACTCCACCAACCGAGAACTAACACCAAAGCTCTCGCCAGATGATGATAAGTGTAACCATGACTTAAAAATGCAGCACCAGGGCAATAAATCAATCACCTTATAGATAAATATTGTGCGTTGACCATCCTTGATAACAGTACCATCTTCCTGAAACAGGCGTACGTATGAGAAAGCAAAGGTTCTCTCCAGCCTTGATTTGCCTAACAAAATAAAGCATCACAAGTGATAATTAATTGATGATTTGGCAATCATACAACATTGCATCAATGAAACATGTCATCATAGATTAGATACATGGCAGTGGTGTATGGTTTGATGGGAGCTACTTGCTTATGAACAGCAGGCTGCTTATTTGTGAATGGCAGCAGTTGAGATTGCAAGCATGTTACCATAATAAAGCACCAGTCACACTGCTAAGCCAGTGGAATTCCTATAGTTAACTGCTAATAATTGGAGGGAGATGCAAGGAAGGGGATTCATTGTTCACAGCACTTAGCATCATTGGACTTCTTCCATGCCAGCAATCATGAAACCAAACATTGAAATAGAAAGGTTCTTTATGCCTTTTGACTCACAAACAATTGCAGATATGCATAGCAGTGCATGTCGATATATGCAAAGCACACATATAGATGCAAAAGCCATTTATACCAATGCAGACAATTAAAATAATATAATTCAATAATACAGTGCACTTTTAATATGGACATATGCAAAACCCATCTATTTGAAAACATTGTGCTTGATCCAGTCAGTGGTTCAGTGCCTAGTCTTACATCTGACAAATCAATAAAAAAAAAAGAAACATAATCACTAAACTTACACCAAGCAATAGTTCATATACCTTCATGTCTCGAGCAATGAGAAAATGCAAAACGCAAATGACAGCCGTAGAACAGGTCAACTGGTAATTGGACCTTCACAGTTTCATTCCATTTTGGACTATTGTTGTGGTAGAGCACGTGTGAGTGGTATTCAGTGACAGGTTGCTCTCCAACACCATAGTAAATACAGTCCTTAAATAGATGAGTCAAGAAAAAATAAGGATAAATTAACGTCAAGTGCAAAGACAAAAGGCTCAACAATTATAGTTTGGATTAAAGACATTTTATCTTTATGAGGATGAGAGAGATACAGTCAAACATGTACTAGCAGCAACCTCTATAGAGCAGCCACCTGTGTATAAAGGCAACTCCTCATAACCCCAAAATGATACTTTCTATAGAAATCAACCTGGACAGAATGGCCACCTGTCTATAAAGGTCAGTTTTCAACAGGCCCCAGAGGTAACCGTTATAGACAGGTAAGCACCTCTTACAATACCCTGGCAAAAATGTCTTTCAGAAGTGCAATCTTGCATTCTATGTTTACATGCGGGTGCTGACTTACTGACATTCATTGTTGCTGATCATTAAACAATTCACTGGTCAATAAAAATGCATTGATGTCTACCAGTGCAATTACCAATGTAGCTGCTGCATTGAAGAGACTTTAAATGACCTGTCAACGAAACGTCTCCCCAGTTGTACAAAAGGAAAAGCAACTCACATTCAACACAGCTCCTTCTCGTGAGATGACGGACATTGATACTTCGATGTTCTTCCCTGACGATTTTTGCCCTGAAAGTTTAGAATATGGAAGCAACTACATCATAATCATGGATTAACTCCCATGCAATTCTGAGGAACCATAAGGAACCATGGATTCGAATGCAATGCTGAATAATTTATGCAAATTCAAATGGGTACCACAGAAAAACGTAAAGATGTTAACAATCTGGACATACAACACAGGCTCAGCTAGGGTGGCCTCTTAGAGTCTTAGCACGCACTCCTGGATCAAAACTTCAACAGTAGATGAAGATTAGTAAAACCAATGAAACTGGAGCTTTGATTTGATCAAGGGAAAAGGAGCATTGGTATCCACCAGCAAGAGAACCTTGACTTTTTCCATTTAATGCACAAGAAAGTAAAGTAACCACAACAAATACAATTAAAATAATCAAGGATCAAGAACTTAGGATTATTCAATTACATTACATTAGACAATGATGACGGTGTGTAAACATAGCAACAGAAAGATCAAATCCAACTACAGTTCACAACACTGGCATATCAAAGATTATCTCTAGGACATAAAATAATAAATTAATTAAAAAACACATACCTTTTTCAAACTCTGCTTTATCAATTGTAACATAAAAGTCATTCCTTAGGTCACCTAAAGGCAAACCAGAAACAAAATAGTACAAGCAGTAGTACTGTACAAAAGTACCTCTGATGCAACATTAAAAAAGAAGGATAAACATTCACTTGGAAAAAGAACCTGCTGTCGCCAGATGGTGATTTACCTTTGCAAGAGAAGATCAATGAACTAAAGTTGAAATGTAATGATGTAATGATCTTCTCTTATTCACATTCAGGCATTCAGTACAACTAAAAATGCTTCCAGCAAAATGGAAGTCCATTTTGAAATGGAAATTACCGCAAAGACACTAGGAGGCATTTCAAATAGTAGGATAAGCAAGCATTGTCAGAGTGGGAAGATGCCAATGTTGATCTGTTTTTTTTTGTAATTGCCGGCAGTAGTAAACAACTGCATATATTGACAGCAACATATGGCTCATTGCGAAGATCACTTTTTTAATGTATACTACAACGGGGATCAGAATCAGAAAAACGGAGATCTGTTAGTAGAGGATCACTCCAAAAGCCTAAACACCCTTACAATGCCAAAACCTACAAGTACTCTTTCCCAGTGTCATCTTAAGAGTCAAGAAGGCTAAAGCATTGCTTCTAAGTGGGTCGATCTTAAATGGTTGAATATTCAGAAACTTACTGCCCTGTTAAAAAGTAATTACTTGAAGTGTCATTCTCATACTCACACCCAGCAAAGTGAGATACAGTAATTCAGTGGCATTCTATAAATGATTTCACTTCACCCAATCTAAATACTGTACAGCTGAATATTGAAAACTGCCATTGAAAAGGGATTATCCATACTGAGGACCTAAAGCACGTGCTTTGAGTGCCTACTGGATAAAACGGCCCTGTCTGTTTCCTACAACTCCAACCCTGACATTTGATCTTCAGTGGTGGAAGATAGGAAAAGTCGACTCAATAGCCCTGTGACCACATACATTCCATGTAGCATCATCGCACTCTACACAAACTGGTTGATTATGAACCGTGTCAGTCATAAAATTGCCCACGGATATATTTCCAATAAAGTAACAAGCTCTTACCAGGTAGAATCACATCTGGGAACCCAAGACGCTTTGCAATGGGAATTTCCGCATTAAATGTGAGTGTGTTTTCTTGCATCACCTTAACAAATCAAAATTAAAGAAGAGCCCAATGCAATGATTCTAAAATTGAGTTACTGTAAATATCAGACCACAGTGTAACACAAAATAATGTGTTATCTCTCAAGAAGCTCAGGGGAAGATAAGTTATTGACTTATCAAGCTACCCTTGTGAAATAAATTGTAATTGCTATCCGCTGGAAATAGTGGTGAGCTAGCAATGAAGTGTAACAATCAGATTTCCGCGTAGTAAGCTCTTTCATGGAAACGACATGGGTTCTGTTTCATGCCCATTTTCACACTTTTCGCTTGACAGCCAAATTTTTCAATTGTGCAATAATTTTCGCACTTCAATGTATTATAAATGTTCTAAATCTTGCTCAAATTGAAAAACCCTTTTTGCAGAAGACGTTTCTTCATCAAATCTATCTGCTCAACTCTCAAAATTAAAAAATATCCGTCATAGGTACTTTAACTACTGCCTGTAAAACAATTATCAATCGAAGGCATTGCTTAGCATGGCATTAAACTGCATGGTATTGGGATATTTTTGTTGAATAAAAGAATAAGATGACTGCAAGTTTTCAGTGGGATCAGGTTTATATCACAACTAGTTCAACTAAGGTCTCACAAATACAAACAGCATGCTGATAGCTCTTTGTTTCATATATCAGTACATGTTAACAGAGTCATTGGAAATGGCATACAGTTAAACACAATGGCAAACCTTTTCCAAGTCACCAACAAACAACTTCAGTCCTACACAGACACCTACAAAGAAAATCAGTAATTAACTAGCAGAAGTATTTCCCAAAACCACTTCATGCATGGAAAAAGTTACAAACAGATCCTTTCAGTAAGAAAGTGTTAACTGTCACCAGCCAATTAAAAGAAGACAACTGGACAATTAACCCAAAGAACAACATTCCTGCTTATGGTCACTTCGCAATTTCGCACTTTTATGCACTACCAACCGATAGGCAGTTATGTCAGAATACAACTTAGACTTGCTGTTTCTGGTTACATACTACATTTCAAAATCACGACATCTTGGTACAAGGAAAGTAGGCAGAGTCAACTTGGCATTGTCCATTGTCTTTAGAGTTCCAAATCGAGTATCGATTAATCGATTATTAATCGATTACTATCCGGAGTTGCGATTAATCGATTACCATGTTCTGTAATCGATTACTCTAACAAAAATTACGTTTTCATTTTAACGCTTTTTGAGTTAAACGATAGTTGAAAAGATCGAAGTCGAAGAACGATCACTTTGCAAAACACACCTTCCATTGCAAGTGCCAGGCAAATGCGAAGTACTTCCTATCGAATTCAAAATTGTCTTGCTATGGCAACTGTCTGGACGATTAATGGCGAATCAATCAGCTTTTGTTTGCACCTATCAAAGCGGAACCACTGTTCACAAATGGTTCTGTGAATTTCAGCGATGAATCGTTCGCAGAAGCGGCCGTAATTTGCATTGGAACTTGATCGCACAACCTGGCCGCGGCTTTTCGAGGAAAATCGAAACGCTTTCAGGTTGAATTCACCATATTGAAGACTGTATTTGCAGTTATTTGTTCCATTTCGAACATGCGTGG